>JAURVB010002251.1:0-37270 GCA_033002965.1 Piper betle | reverse complement strand
GGCACATGATTATCAAACTAGAGCAAAACTTACACACAAAGAAACCACAAACATCAAGCAACACACCAAGACAAAAGGAGGAAAGCTTGTGTAAAGACTGTGAAAAATAATAATAATTAATCTGCGTAATACAAGCGATTAAATTAAACCGGATGGTTATAAGTAATTAATAAAATAAAGATTTTAGCTTTACCATATTATATTTAATATTAGGTAAATAAATTGATTATTTTAATAACGTGTGAGATCCCTCAACTTAGTCCCACATCTAATACCTACTAGGAGAAGATCCTGTTTATAAGTGGGAATGGACTAGAGATCTTAAACTTCTGAGGTACCCATTTTAAAGAAATGACTTGGCCCATTACGTTGGACTTTGAGCCGGGTCGTTACAAATGCCCATTAAAACAAATGCCCACTTTGAGCCGGGTCGTTACAAATGCACATATTGTATTGTATGTTTATTTTATTGCTTGCAGGACGGGTTAAGTGGCGTTTTATCGGATCCCACTTAACTCGGGCCATTTAACCGAATAGTTTTCCGGATTAATAACCCCTCGAGGATGAGATCCCTCGAGGATGATTTCGAAAACAAGATCCACCACAAGTTGCCTTCGGGCCTATTATATGAATCCCTTCCCAGGCCTATATATATAGTTTTATCGAGTTTTCAGTGAGACGAGAGATGGAGAAACCGACTGCACGTACCATGCAGAGGATGCCGTGACAGTCAAAGCGGGCTCTGGATTAGTGCCAGCGGACTGTTCCATTCCCGAGGGATCCTGACAACTCCGCGTTTGAGTTCCTCACACCCGGAGAACGTGGAGGTTTACGGGTACTGTTTAGTACAGCGCATGTCCGGACTTGTGGTTCAAAGGGTACTAAAGGCGACTGCCTGAGAGTACTCGGCCTTCGTGCTCAAGGCCAGGAGAAATATGGAGGTAAGGAGAGGGCTTAGGATAAAGTTTCACGAGAAGTACTGAAAAAGAAGTGCTGAGAGTAGCACAGTACCAGCAGCAGTAAGTTCGGGATGCTACCGGGTCTGCAGCCCAGTGGCTCCTCAGTAGTGCCCTTCAGAGTGTTCTTGAGGAAGTATATGGTTTTCGTTCATATGAGAGTTTGCTCTCATAGCCAGTTTGTTATAGTTATTTTCTTTTCGGACCAGTAACGCTTGTTACTGACGTTTTTCCTATATATATGTAGGTGATAAGCACGAGATGGATGGGCCGGCCAGGACGGAGGAGCAATAAGGTCTTCTGCACACACACATTGGGTGATTGAATATTTAATGTTTTTTTTATGATATTATTTTATGAACATGCTATGAGTAAATGGTTGAGGCATGACAATGAGATGAAATGAAATGATCAGAGTAGCGCAGCAAAAGTATGATGGGTTGAAACCCAAGCTTCAGAATGAGTGTATAGTAGATTAGATTCTGTGTGAATGAAATTGTTTGATAGTTGGTTACATATATTTTTATATGTATATTTGACAGGGTGGCCCCTAATTACATTTTTAGGGGAAACTCCGTCCGTTATATTTCAAAACTTTTATTAATTTTTATCGGGATTGTTTGGTGTGTACTCTGACTTGCATGTCATTCATGTAGTACCATGTTAGGTTTGTGTATTTATCCATGCATTACGAGTTGTATCTTCATCTTAAGACGCCGAGATTGGATCCGCACGAGTTAGGTTCGGGTTAGCCGACCTAACCGGGGCCTGTAACATGCCGGTTTGGTTCACGAGTGTGAACCGGATTTGGTGTGTTACAGTGAGGAACTCAAATGCGGAGTTGTCAGGATCCCTCGGGAATGGAATAGTCCACTGCACTAATCCAGAGCCCGCATTGACTGTCACAGCATCCGCTCATGGTACGTGCAATAAGTTTCTCTATCTCTCGTCTCATGGTACGTGCAACTTGTGGTGGATCTTGTTTTTGAAATCATCCTTGAGGGATTATTATTAATCCGGAAAACTGTTCAATTAAATGACCTAAGTTAAGTGGGATCTAATAATATGCAACTTAACCCATCCTGCAAATAATAAAATAAATATACAATAGAAGAGAACATAAAATAGAGACAAGTCCTAAACGGACCTAGTAGAAGCTCCAAGCGTGTCATCGCACCTAGGCGGCGAGCTCCTACTCCGTACCTACATATTAAAACTAAATACTAATGACCGCTAACTAAATGATGAATCAAACTCATCATGATCAAACACACTCACAATACAAACATCAACCATAACAATCAATAATTATAAATGTGAAAGTAATTCCAACTGATCCTACTAACACCAATTTTATTATATTTCCAATGTTACGTTTTACTCGATTATCATGATCAAATTTACTTTACTTCATTAGATCACTTAACCTTCATTCCCTATAAATCACATCATGCACATCTTTGCTTCATTCATAGTCTGGCGTTCATCATGACAACTACTCAATTCTAGCATGCTATCCTAATAATCATCATCAATTTTAAATAATCAAATCGGACGTAATTATACCTCACGTCGTCAGTAATCAACAACGGCGAGGTTTCGTCGCGCATCTCAGAGCTCAAATTTGGTGCTCGTCAGCGTCCAAGGTTTGATTAGGATCAACTGGATGAGCTCCATAGAAGATCTGGTGAATTCCAGCGAATCCAATTTTCTGGCAGGTTTCAGTAGTGTTCTGGCAGCTTCCGGCCGTTTTCTGGCGACACTCACCAACAACGTCTACTCACCGGATAGCAATAGTGTTGGGTACCATTGGAACCAGTTCGGCGAGCCCAACACGTCTACGCCGTCGACATGGTCCGTGGAGGAGGTGGCTTACCGGAAAATGGCTAAAATAGGGGCAACGGTGTCTGGTGACTAGATCCGGTCAGGAGGGTCGTGGGTTGGTCGAAGGCATCAAGGCAACCACTCGATCGTGGCAGCAACGGTCGCCGGCGGTGCGATCGGCGATAGAAGCGAGACACAAAGGCGCGGCTTCCTCACATCGCGGCGGCCAGATGGTGGTCGGGCCTGGTTGGGGCAGCAAGGTGATGCCGTGGCGGGTCTCGGCGGCACCCGGCACCGATCTACGGCGGGGTGGTGTCCGCAGCAGCGGTAGTGACGCTGCACAGGGGTGGCATCGGGCAGGGGTTTTGGGGAAGAAGGCGTTGGGAGGGAAGAAAAGTGCTCGTGGAAAACTTGTAAATATTACTTGGCTCATCACTGGCTCGAGTCAAGAATAAAAATTAAGTTGCCGTAAATCCTAAAAAATTCCATAAAAATCTGAAAAAATCTCATAAAATCGAACAAACATCAAAACAACATAATGATATGTTCTACATCTATCAACCCACCCAAACTGCCCGTAGCGTGTCCTAACGTAGTAAACGGCCTAAAACCAATTCTACGATCCACTATATATAAAAATTTAAAAAAAAGTAATTGTCATACTTTCATATATTCTTATAACTCATTCAGTTTTGCTGTGTTCATGACCTTATCATCATATACTTGGGTACGCATGACCCTCATGGCTCATACACTCGATTGGCGTTTGCTCAATACATGTGTTCTAAAATTGACTCAACTCAAAAATAACATTCAAACAGATCAGTTATGAATATAAAACCCTGACTTGAATTGTGGGTTTTACAATCTTCCCTCTTTATAAAAATTTTGTCCTTGAAATTTCAACTCAAGGAGGATCGGCTGAACTAATACCTAGAAGCTAGATACACACCAATTGTATCCTCTACTCTTCGATAGTCATGTCCATCCTTACTGTAGCTGCACCATCATGGCGTGTTCTATTTGTGATGCTATCAATATCAACATTCTGTTTCTAAGCTGTTTGTGCCTGCTCTGACATGACCATCAACCTTCTCTTCTGTTCTGATCCCTACTGCTAACTCGGTGGAAAAACCCTAGGTCACCCCTAAGGGCCTATTGGGTTGGTCAAGCATATACTCTAGAGCATCGCAAGGTTCTAATCTGAGCTATGTCTAGGAAAACTACATCAAGGGTAAGACCTACCTGCTAGCATCTACCCATGTCCCTCTAATCCTCATCTGTGAAAGGTCCCCTACATGTACTCTCAGGAAACTCTATTCCTAAGTCCTCAACCAACCTAAAATGTGTTATAAGTCTCCCGTTAAGTCGAGTGCAAAAACTAATGAGCTGCATGGCTCACTGTTGCCAGTCTAGATCCAACTCTCAAGTGTCCCTATATAAGAAACTGGACCGTTCACTGGGTCCTAGTTGACTCAGTCCTAAGTCAAGTATCTCACTCTGTTATCATTTCTCGAGACATTTATTAGTTATGAGTTTATGTTGAGCTCTAATTATGCTGGGAGGGGTGGCCACCCCATCCAACTACAATAACATGCATGCGCACACATGCGACGTGGCCCATGACCTGTAGTTACCGATATTTGCCGTTGACTCACCCTCTAGGTATCACAAGTGCATAATAAGCCGTCTTGCACTATTACGCCCTGGCCGACCCTTTCGGTATAGGGGCATGTATTTAATCTTTCAGGGGGTGTTGCCATGTGTCGAGATTGAATTGACCCCGGTTGCGCCTAGTGCATGGTGGTCGAATATGAACTCAAGTCGGACCAAGACTCCCACGTAGTAATTTTAAAGGGTGTAACCCTATATCAGACTGAGTCAATTCCTTGACCTCCGGTTACAATCGGGGCATGGTGTTTGAATCTGAGCTCAGGCCAACCTAGGCTACCAGAAACAGAAAATATAGCATTTTAAATAATTATATGGACCTGGATAGTTTATAGTGCTCCAACCTCCTAATCTGAACGAGAACATAAAATTATACATAAGTATAATTTTATTTCAAGTAGATATGCATGCAACTAAATGACTAATATCTATCATTATTAAAATTCGACAAAATAAAACATGCAACATTCAACAATATTTAATATTAAATTCTCAACATTTACAACATGTCTAGTGAGGTAATTAATTATTCATGTGACATAATTGTTAAGTCATACCTTACATTTTTAATTAATTATTTAAATTATAATTCACACTTTACTAATGATAAAATAATTATTAACTTATAAACAAGTATGTAATTACTATTATTAGTATAGTTTCCTTTGAGATGATAATTACCTAACACAATCTTGATGATTTAGTTTACTATTTTAATCTTTAAGCACTATCATTATTAATAGCAATTTAATTAATTACGTCGTTCGATTAATTTAATTAAAATGATTTGTATTATCCTAATTCAAAGATATTACTAATACAATTAAAATGATTTGTATTTACATGATTATAGTTTAATAACTCATTTTCTACTTTACTAACTCGTTATTAAAATAATCACTATATTTACCTAGTATTAAATTTATTTTGGTAAAGTGAAATCTTTATTTCATTAATCACTTATAACCATCTGATTTAATTTGCTAGCTTATAATACACCGATTAATTTTCAACAGTTTATCGTTACCGTATTTTAATTATTCATGTCGATTTCATACAATAATTAATTAGTTTTAGCAACTGTAACCCATAACCATTAGAATATTAATTTTTAAGGATTTATTACGAGTTAGTATATTTTTTTAACTCGAGCTGCGCGAGTCAAGTTATATTTTCAAGTTTGCTACCGAAGGGATTCTTCTTCTTCCCCAACACTCTTCTCTTCTCCAACCTTTATCTTGGCACAAAAACAGGTCATCCTCCATGCACACAAGCCTCAAGATGACCACTCTCTTGCACCTTGCTACCATTCAGAGGTTCAACTACCTCAGGCCGGCATCAGAATAGGAAGAATCGACCACTACTGAACGACGTAGGGAGTAGGGTCATCCTCCCACGTCAGGACGCTTGCCGCCATGATTTCCGGCGAGGAGGTCGTCAGCAGTGGACTGTGCCGGCGGCTGGAACTACTGTAATGGAACCCCTGATGGAGCTTGTCAACGAAGAACAACATGCGTCTACCCTCTTCCATTACAGCGTCTATTTGCAGAGGAATGCCACCATCCTGAAAAACTTGAAACTCTGCCCACTAATCGGAGAAATTCTACCACCCATCAAAAACAAGGTACAAGGCGATGCCAGCCTTCGACCCAGCAGCTAGAGGGGCCATCGGGGGTGTGAGCGGGCTGCCTTGAAATTGCCTACGATCGCCCATCTTACCAAACTTTAGCACTCGTCGGCCATGAAAAGGATTTCAGTTGTATACAATTTAGGTTAGTTCTTCTTGTTGATTTAAACTCTAATTCCCAAGATTATCAAACTTATTATCATTAAAGATTTAGGTAACAATTAACAACAACCCCCATCCTTGCTACAACCAGCGGTGATCCTCCAACAGTGGAGAAAACAACCCAAAACACAAAACTGAAAGGATTAGAAATCGCACCCGTTTATATTAACTATCATTCATCTATTTATTTCAAAATATGCATGCATGAAAACTAAGAATAGGGAGATAGGGAGGATACCCAAACAAGGACAAAGCCGGCTCCGGTAAGGAAGAGGAGAAGAAGATGAGAACTAGGCGGCTAGGGTAAGGAAGACGCCTTCTCTCAAAATAAAATGAAAATGAAGGCTAGTGTATGGGAAAGCACCCCAACACCTATATTTCATTTAAATGGGTAGAAAATAAAATATAATATTAATAATATAATTATAATTATAATAATCTAACATTCAATCGTTCTCAAACTGAGTCGAATATTTTATATGTATGTAACGACCCGGCCATTTGTCACAACATTGTGGGCCTAGCTGGCCAGGTGTTACTCACAATTAAGCAAATATGTCTAACATTTTTTTTAACAAAAACATATATAAAGATCCCACAGTCTTAGACCGTTTCCCAGTAGCCACACTTATTTCTCAAATAAATAAAAAAGGAGTCCTCATATTTATTTTGCTCCATGCCCTGGTTGTCAATCACCTAATTTCGTATCTGCACACCTGCGGAGGCAATTCCGCGTTAGTGATTTCAACACTAAGTAGTATAATAGATAAAACAAATCAAGTACATTCCACTATTTCCTTATGTTTATTTTAATATGCAGTGGAGCGATTCCGCTATACTCCAAAACAATGCGGAGGAGGTATCCGCTGTGATCCGCACACCCCGGCCGTAGCCCTTTTGTGGGGAGGCTACCACTACCGTCTCCAGTGCCAGTGCCTCGCACACCCCGGCCGTAGCCTTTTTGTGGGGAAGCTATCACTGCACTCAGGTGATTGCTACGCCCCGTTTGTGGGGAAGCTCTCACTACCAATTCTAGTGCCAGTGCCTCACACACCCCGGCCGTAGCCTTTTTATAGGGAGGCTATCACTGCACTCAGGTGAATGCTACGCCCCGTTTGTGGGGAAGCTCTCACTGCCAACTCTAGTGCCAGTGCCTCACACACCCCGGCCGTAGCCTTTTTATGGGGAGGCTATCACTGCACTCCAGTGCGATGGAGGAATCGTTGTGCCTCGCTCACCCCGGCCGTAGCCTTTTTATGGGGCGGCTATCACTACTCCAAAACAATGTCGATGCATTACACAATTTACGCACATAATACGACCCCATGTCAGACTGAGTCAATTCTTTGACCCCGGTTGCACTCGGTGCATGGTGGTCGAATCTGGGCTCAGGCCGACCTAGGCTACCAACAAGGAAAGTACAATGTTCTACCTATTATACGTACCTGACTTGTGATTTCGTCTGACTGTGACCCGTGAACCCTAATCTGAATGAGGGCATAAAATTATACATTAGTATAATTTTATTTTGCATGAACCTACATGCAACTTACATGACTAATATACTATCAATTTTAAATGATGTAATTAGTTCATGTTAGTCTTCATTCCTTATTAAATTTTCAGCAATTCTAATGATAATTAATTATTAACATGTCCATTTACAAAACAACTAAGCAATCGACAAGAACCCCATGCATAAGACGCTGGAGATCTAGCAACTTGGCAGGGCGTCTTCAACAAACCTTGCATGCAAGAATCCTAATGGAAACAAATAAGATGAGGGATGAAATACTCACACAGTAATGGGGAGGTCGCCTGGGACGGAGATGAGGGATGAAATACTCCCTCCTCCTGCATATATATACACTTCAACCATTCCCTCCATTAAATTCTCATACCCCATCATCCATTGGTATTTCCTAGGTTCAACGAGCCCCTTCATTAAATTCTCACACCCCATCATCCATTGGTATTTCCTAGGTTCAACGACCCCTTCATTAAATTCTCACACCCCATCATCCATTCATGAATAGGTATTTTCTAGGTGACCTTAAGTCGAACCATGACCGGTCGACTTGATAACCAACCATATTGGTTCATCTATATTTATTTCATAATATTTAGGTTCGAGTCTTGTAATAAAAATCATGGTTTTTACAATCTCCCCAACTTAGAAATATTTCGTCCCCGAAATATTATAACAGCAAGATGATAAGCATGATT
This sequence comes from Piper betle, assembly GCA_033002965.1. NCBI lineage: Eukaryota > Viridiplantae > Streptophyta > Magnoliopsida > Piperales > Piperaceae > Piper > Piper betle. The sequence goes on along the minus strand of JAURVB010002251.1, from coordinate 28,804 downwards.
AATTATATCTTCGGGATCTCAGGCTGCTCCTGTTGTTGCTTCAGGGGCTGACGACACTCATTTTGCAGGTGTCCCGTCCTTCCGCAATTGTAGCACCGACGGGGCTCACTGCATAACCCTGAATGCATCTTGTTGCAATTTTTACATAGTCGATACGGAATCTCCTGAAACTTCCTTTTGCGGTTCCCATCGACATTCCGTTGATAGTTCTGCTGCTGGTGTTCTGCAGACCTGTTTTTGCTACTACCCTGGTTGGCATTCTTATGTTGCATAGTAGCCTTCCCTTGTTTCTGTGCACGGACATAGTCGTACACCAACTCATGAGTAGTGGCTGCCTCAATCACTTCGGTTATAGTGCCTCTTGGCGTCGTAGCCAACCCCGTACTCCTCAATTCGCTGCTTCAACCCCACAAACTTCCTGCAAGAAATTTTTTGCATACTCTCGGACTAAATCATCCCTCTGAGTTAGAGTGGCAAATTCCTGTGCTTTCTTCTTGACAACAGACTCAGGAAAATATTGTCCATTGAAAGCTGTTACAAATTCTGCCCAAAGAATGACGAAATCTCCCGTTGATGGAACACAGTCTTCTCCATGGATTTCCACCAATAGGATGCTTCCTCCTGAAGCATGCATGTCGCCAACCTCACTTGATGGCGATGAGGCACAGAGAGAGCTCTAAATGCTTTTCAGTAATGTCCAACCAGCTCTCCGCCTTCGTTGGATCAGTCCCACCAATGAATACCTCAGCTCCGTTCCTCCGGAATTTCTTTACAGTGTATCGATCATTGTCGTCCCCAACTAGCAGTACCACTTGTCGGACTACCGGTGGCAATAGGTTTGGATGTTCCTCTCGCTTGCCTGGGTCAATCTATCCCTACCTGCTCTTGGGTGCTCCCCTGGTCCCCATTTGGGACACTACTAGGACCCACAGCCGAATTCCGAGCTCCATTCCCTGTTACCAATCCCGGTAATCGCTGCGCTATGTACTGAATCACGGAACTGGTATTATCTAAAGCCTACGCAAGCTCCTGTATGGCCGTCAAAATTTGGCCTGACACACTCTCCAAGTTCGTGTCCGACTGCACAGCTTGGCTCGACTTCCTTCGGGTGCCTGCCATCTAAAATTCATTCCGTTATGGTTCATTAAAAATTATATTATATTTTCAATGATTACTTCGGTTTGTTAGTGAGTCCACTAATTCCCTAATGACATAACCCATTGGAGAAAGATAAATATTAGACTCTTCAACAAGGTACTTGAGTCATAAGATCTGAGCTTTTGGGAAACCAGGCTCTGGTACTACCTGTAACGACCCGGCCATTTGTCACAACATTGTGGGCCTAGCTGGCCAGGTGTTACTCACAATTAAGCAAATATGTCTAACATTTTTTTTAACAAAAACATATATAAAGATCCCACAGTCTTAAACCGTTTCCCAGTAGCCACACTTATTTCTCAAATAAATAATAAAAGGAGTCCTCATATTTATTTTGCTCCATGCCCTGGTTGTCAATCACCTAATTTCGTATCTGCACACCTGCGGAGGCAATTCCGCGTTAGTGATTACAACACTAAGTAGTATAATAGATAAAACAAATCAAGTACATTCCACTATTTCCTTATGTTTATTTTAATATGCGGTGGAGCGATTCCGCTATACTCCAAAACAATGCGGAGGAGGTATCCGCTGTGATCCACACACCCCGGCCGTAGCCCTTTTGTGGGGAGGCTACCACTACCATCTCCAGTGCCAGTGCCTCGCACACCTCGGCCGTAGCCTTTTTGTGGGGAAGCTATCACTGCACTCAGGTGATTGCTACGCCCCGTTTGTAGGGAAGCTCTCACTACCAATTCTAGTGCCAGTGCCTCGCACACCCCGGCCGTAGCCTTTTTATGGGGAGGCTATCACTGCACTCAGGTGAATGCTACGCCCCGTTTGTGGGGAAGCTCTCACTGCCAATTCTAGTGCCAGTGCCTCACACACCCCGGCCGTAGCCTTTTTATGGGGAGGCTATCACTGCACTCTAGTACGATGGAGGAATCGCTGTGCCTCGCTCACCCCGGCCGTAGCCTTTTTATGGGGCGGCTATCACTACTCCAAAACAATGTCGATGTATTACACAATTTATGCACATAATACGACCCCGTGTCGGACTGAGTCAATTCTTTGACCCCGGTTGCACTCGGTGCATGGTGGTCGAATCTGGGCTCAGGCCGACCTAGGCTACCAATAAGGAAAGTACGATGTTCTACCTATTATACGTACCTGACTTGTGATTTCGTCTGACTGTGACCTGTGAACCCTAATCTGAATGAGGGCATAAAATTATACATTAGTATAATTTTATTTTGCATGAACCTACATGCAACTTACATGACTAATATACTATCAATTTTAAATGATGTAATTAGTTCATGTTAGTCTTCATTCCTTATTAAATTTTAGCATCTAATGATAATTAATTACTAATTATCCCGTCCAAATCCCATTATCTAATTGATAATTTAATTATTAACATGTCCATTTACAAAACAACTAAGCAATCGACAAGAACCCCATGCATAAGACGCTGGAGATCTAGCAACTTGGCTGGGCGTCTTCAACAAACCTTGCATGCAAGAATCCTAATGGAAACAAATAAGATGAGGGATGAAATACTCACACAGTAATGGGGAGGTCGCCTGGGACGGAGATGAGGGATGAAATACTCCTCCTCCTGCATATATATACACTTCAACCATTCCCTCCATTAAATTCTCATACCCCATCATCCATTGGTATTTCCTAGGTTCAACGAGCCCCTTCATTAAATTCTCACACCCCATCATCCATTGGTATTTTCTAGGTTCAACGACCCCTTCATTAAATTCTCACACCTCATCATCCATTCATGAATAGGTATTTTCTAGGTGACCTTAAGTCGAACCATGACCGGTCGACTTGATAACCAACCATATCGGTTCATCTATATTTATTTTATAATATTTAGGTTCGAGTCTTCTAATAAAAATCATGGTTTTTACAATATATATATATATATATATTTACAATCTTTACACAAGGCCTTCACTCTTGGTTTGCATCCTCCTTGGTGGTATGTGCATCTCCCTAGTTGTAAAGATCCGCCTGAACCGACCTGGCGTTACTTAAAAATATGTAATAGATGTAACAATAATATTCCAGAACATGAATATTAATATAGCAATTAAGTTTGGCAATATGTAAATCATAAAATATAAAATAACCATTCCACAATCGCGGACCGTTTCCCATAGCTACAATTATAACACAAGAGAATAATGAGTAAGTCAATTTTTTTTATCAATTCACCAAACCTAGGTCACTTTTATTCTTTAGTTCAAAGCTGCTCACCTATGGAGGCAATTCTGTGTTAGTGATAAAAACACTAAGCCGCACAATTAAACGAAAGAAGTCAATATAATTCTTTATTATCATTTCACAAATCTTTTAGTAATTATGAGCCTATACCGAGCTCCAATTATGCTAGTAGGGGTGGCCACCCCATCCAATTACCATCCCATGTATGCACACATACGCTCGTGGCCCACGGCCTATTGTTGCCGATATTTGCCATTACCTCACCCTCTCGGGATCACAAGTGCATAATGAGCCTACTTGCACCACTATGCCCTGTCACCCCTTTTAGCCTGGGGTAGGTATTCAATCTTTCAGGGCGTGCTGCCCTGCCGAGTTGAGTCGACCCCGGTTGCATTCAAGCGCATGGTGCTCAGATACTTACGTCGACTAAGACTCCTACATAGTAGTTTTAAAAGTGCAGCCCCTAGTCTGACTGTATCAATTCTTTGACCGCGATTGCACTCGATGCATGGCGGTCAAATCTAGCCTCAGCCAATCAAGGCAGCCAACTATGTAAAATACAACATTTCAAATGATTATATGGACCTGGATAGTTTGTAAGTGAACTCGCAGTTGTGACCAACGATCTTAATCTAAACAAGACCATAAAATTATACATAAGTATACTTTTATTCGAGTAGAAATGCATGCAACTAAATGTCTAATATATATATCATTTTCAAAAATATTAAATATTAAATTGTCAACAAATCTAGTGAAATAATTAATTATTCATGTGACATAATCATTTAAGCCCTACTTTACATTTTAAATTAATTATCCAAATCATAATTAATACTTAACAATTGATAAAATAATTATTAACTGATAACAATATTTAATTACTATTATTAGTATATTTTCCTTTGAGATGATAATTACTTAACCACAATCTTGATGATTTAGTTTACTGTTATAATAATTTTTAGTCGCTATCAATATTAATAGTAATTTGATTATTAAGTCATTCGATTAAATTAACTAAATTAATTTGCATTATTCTAATTCAAAGATACTACTAATTGAATTATTTTAAATTATTCAACTTAATAAAGTTTTAAACTTTATGTATTTTTGTTATGCTATTTAGGTTCGACGCTTGTGATTATTTTACCCGATTATAATTTAATAACTCATTTTCTACATTACTGACTCGTTATGTAACGACCCGGCCATTTTTAACAATATTGTGGGCCTTGTTGGCCAGGTGTTACCAAAATAAAACTACTAAATGCCGAGTAATAAGTTATAAAATAATGGTTCCCATAGTCTTAGACCATTTCCCATAGTCACATTTATAACTCAAAACAAAATAAAAAGAAGTCCCATTTATTACCCATTCTCCTAACCTTACTATCCTATCATACTTTTATTCTACCTTATTTGAGCTGAAATCAAACAATCTTGATTGGCCTACATATCCATGTTGGGATCAAGCTTGATGTAGTTATATTGGCTGATGGGTTAGTCCACCGTGCCACTATAAAATATTAGGCCGATGGGTCAGTCCATCGTGACCCCTATTGGCCGATGGGTTCATTCCATCGTACCCCTTATTATGTTGTAGTTCTATTGGCTGATGGGTTAGTCCACCGTGCCACTATAAAATATTGGGCCGATGGGTCAGTCCATTGTGCCCCCTATGGGTTCATTCCATCGTACCCCCTATTATGTTGTAGTTCTATTGGCTGATGGGTTAGTCAACCGTGCCACTATAAAATATTGGGCCGATGGGTAAGTCCATCGTGCCTTCTATTGGCCGATGGGTTCATTCCATCGTACCCCCTATTATGTTGTAGTTCTATTTGCTGATGGGTTAGTCCACCGTGCCACTATAAAATATTGGGCCGATGGGTCAGTCCATCGTGCCCCCTATTGGCCGATGGGTTCATTCCATCGTACCGCCTATTTTGTTGTAGTTCTATTGGCTGATGGGTTAGTCCACCGTGCCACTATAAAATATTGGGCCGATGGGTCAGTCCATCGTGCCCCCTTATTGGCCGATGGGTCATTCCATCGTACCCCCTATTATGTTATAGTTCTATTGGCTGATGGGTTAGTCCATCGTGCCACTATAAAATATTGGGCCGATGGGCCAATCCATCGTGCCCCCTACTGGCCGATGGGTTCATTCCATCGTACCCCCTATTATGTTGGGCCGATGGGTCCATTCCACCGTACCCCCTATTGGCCGATGGGTCCATTCCACCATACCCCCTATTGGCCGATGGGTCCATTCCACCGTACCACTGTCTTAGGTTGAGCCGATAGGTCCATTCCATCGTACCCCCTATTATGTTGGGCCGATGGGTCCATTCCACCGAAACCACTTATTAGGTTGAGCCGATGGATCCATTCCACCGTACCCCCATTGGCCGATGGGTCCATTCCACCGTACCACTTATTAGGTTGAGCCGATGGGTCCATTCCATCGTACCACTATATTAGGTTGAGCCGATGGGTCCATTCCACCGTATCACTGTATTAGGTTGAGCCGATGGGTCCATTCCACCGTACCCCCCAATTGGTCGATATTTATTTATGGACTGTTTGTTCCATTCTGACATGTCCATTATTAGATTTTGAACAGTGCGGCTAAAAAATAGGGTTTCTTGAAACTAGTCAAACATGAATTTCATATCTGTCATCTAATTTGCAACCATACAATATCTCAACACCCAAAGACACCACAATGGAAAGGCACTAGAGAGGAGGCAAGAAGGAGTGGACTGCCTTTCCTCCCTAACCCCCTCCTCCTATATATATATGCTTCAACGAGTTCCTCAATTAAATTCTCACATCTATTCATGTATAGGTATTCCCTAGGTTCAACGAGTCCCTTTATTAAATTCTCTTACCCCATCATCCGTTCATGAATCAGTATTCTCTAGGTTGGGTTCGTCTTCCCTAATGTCAGAGTTTGGCCTTACGTCTTCTCTAAGGTTAGGGTTTGGCTTTACATTGAGCCGTGACCGGTCTACTTGATAACCAACCATATCCATTCATCGAAAATAATATTTCATAATACTTAGGTTCAAGTCTTGAAAAAAAATTTCCACATATTTTTGTAACGACCCAGCCCAAAGTGTAACGTAATGGGCTAAGTCATTTCTTTAAAATGGGTACCTCAGAAGTTTAAGATCTCTAGTCCATTCCCACTTATTAACAGGATCTTCTCCCAGTAGGTATTAGATGTGGGACTAAGTTAAGGGATCTCACAATCCACCCACCTTAGGAAATTTCGTCCCCGAAATGCCTATTCTTGGCCCGTTGCTAGCCCTAGCCCACGTCCTTTTTAGCCCGTGACCGGCAGCCTAGCCAACGTTTCTAGTCTTGGCCCGTTGCTAACCCCAGCCCACGACCTTTTTTGGCCCGTGACCGGTAGCCTAGCCAACGTCCCTAATCCATCCCACCATCTAACACGGAACCAGGTCGGCTCTGATACCATTTGTAACGACCCGGCTCAAAGTGCAACGTAATGGGCCAAGTCATTTCTTTAAAATGGGTACCTCAGAAGTTTAAGATCTCTAGTCCATTCCCACTTATAAACAGGATCTTCTCCTAGTAGGTATTAGATGTGGGACTAAGTTGAGGGATCTCACACGTTATTAAAATAATCAATTTATTTACCTAATATTAAATATAATATGGTAAAGCTAAAATCTTTATTTTATTAATTACTTATAACCATCCGGTTTAATTTAATCGCTTGTATTACGCAGATTAATTATCGACCATTTATTATTACCGTATTTTTATTACTTATGTCCATGTCGATTTCATCCAATAATTAATTAGTTTAGTAACTTTAACCCATAACCCATTAAAATAATTATTTTTAATGATTTACTACAGGTTAATATTATTTTTAACTCGAGCTGTATCTAGTCAAGCATAAATTATAGAATTGTCATCTTCTTCTTCATCAATGCTCTTCTCTTCTCCACCTTTATCTTGCATCCAAAAACAGCCTACTTCCTTCTTCTCCAAACTTATCTTGGCACCCAAACCCAGATTCACGTCCTCCATCAACTTCAATCTTCTCCGGCAACCAAATTTGAGACCTAAGATTCGTGATTTACAGCAGCTATCAAGGCGAGCATTCCTGCACCATGGCGCCCGACTCCTGGCCAGCAGCACCACCAGGAACGCTCCCCTTCTCCCCACACAACAACCCAACATCAAGGCTAACTGTCTACCTCTTAAGCTTCCACAACAGCATCTGTTTCAACGTTCCATCACCCTTGCAACTCCGCCCACTCACAACTGCAATTCCACCACCCACCAAAAACCAGGGACAATGCGAGCCATCCCTTCGACCCAGCAACCAGAGAGGTTATCGAAGGTGTGAAGGCTGCCTTGAAATCTTTGTTTACAATCGCCCATCTTGCCAACAACTTGCACCCGTCGGCCATGCACAGGATTTCCAATTTCAGATTAGTTCTTTTCTTTCTTGTTGATTTCAGACTTTATTTACATGATTAATAAGCTTATTATCAATTAAAAAGAATATGCACACAAGAAAATTAAGAAGAGAAAGATAGGAAAGATACCCAAGCAAGAAAGAAGCACCGGGAAGGAAGAGGAAAACTAGGCGGCTAAGGTGAGGAAGATGCCCTTTACACCAAAAATGACATCCTCTTTCAAAATTTATAAAAATGAAAATGATGGCTAGGCTATGTGAAAACACCACAATATCGTATTTTATTGAACCGGGTTTGGGTGTGTTGCTTGATGTTTGTGGTTTCTTTGTGTGTAAGTTTTGCTCTAGGTTGTATCTTAGTCTCTCTAGTTTCATTTCAGCTGCTTTTATGATTTATTTATATGAGTACCATGATTTATGATCTATACATGTTAGTATGTTCTTGCACTTCCATAGTCCATGACCCATCCGTGTAAGATCTTCAATATCTCACGTATTTGACATCATTAAAATGTGATCATTCTTGCATTTTGTTGACAACTCACGTTGCTTTGCATCCATGTATAATTTATGTATGTCCTACTATTTATCATGCCTTTCTAATGCTAGAAATGTGATGTATAAGTTGCTCTAGTTTCATGCCTAATCTGTGATGTTGTTTGCGTGATTTTATATCCTTGTGTAGTTAGCTTTTGCGCAAGTGCTTTTGCTCATGTATCAAGAACTACATACTAAAAAGAAACCATTATTAAAGGAATGAACATCAAGTGTAATGAAGAACTACACACACTATCCTATGAGGGACTATGCTGATGGTTGACATAGGGTAAGTAAAATCAACCACAAGGAATCCTTATAAACTCCAGTAAAAATTAAGCTAAGCCCCACTGTTCACTATAAACCTACAAAAATTGAGATTATGATTAGCACGTTTAGGTAATAAGTAAATTTGTCTTACTGGAGTATGTGGAGAAGCAATGTTTAAGCCTAATCTCTGTCATTCTTTGTAAAATTTGTTTTACAGGGTTGTTGGGTAAAATATTTGTTGAAATTTGTCACAGGCTTCCTGTTTGGATCCCTTTCAGCCCATTAGAAATTTTAGGCCTATTAGATAGTTGTGAGGCCTATCAGTAATTTTTTACCTATCCTATGTAGGCCTAATACAAAAATTCTTGAGAATTAGAACCATAATCCTTGACTTCTCTACGGCATAACAGATATATTTTAGGCCAAATATTTTCTGGCAATTAGGCCCATGATGTTGGGAACCCATAGGAATGTTCCCTAGAATTTAGGCCCACTAGAAGCCCATGAACCAAGATCATCAAGTTAGAAGGCCCACTAGAATTTAGGCTAGGTGTGTAGCCTAGGCTCATCAAATCCAGAAATAGCCCATTAGAGAGATGGAACTTGAAACTCAGTGGACCCATCAGTCCAGTCCACTAGAAAAATTAGAATTATACCTTGGCCAATTAGTAATAGTATTGCAAATTTTCATCCCAATTAGAGTCCATTTAAGTGGAAATAAAATTCATCCAAGTTAGACAGCCCAAATAATTCAAGATGTGGGATTGATTAGGGTTTAGTTTGATTAATCCTTAACAAACCCCTAAGCTTCCTCAATGGTAATTAATCAACTTAAAAGTAATTAGAACATAATTAATCATGTGTTGTTGCATGATTTGAGGCTTTTCCTCATGTTGTGTGCCTTGTCCTGTGTCTGATTAGTTCATCTCATTCTAGGACATACAGAGTGAGCTTGTCATGCTAGGTCAATGAACTCCACTCATCAAGTCTGTAGGTTTCCCGGTGTTTGAACACTCTACTTAGCTTTGTGAGCAACATTTAACTGTAGATTTCTTGTTCGGATGGTATTAGTGGCATTTTATTTGATGCCACTTAGGCCAAACCATCTAGCTGAGCTTTTTGATGCCTAATAAAACTTCAAGGTTGAGATCCCTTAATGGTTTTGTAACTTATAAGTATACTTCCCTACCCAAGCCTTATAAGTATATATATGAGGGTTTTAATGTTACATCATGAGAGTTAAAGAGATACGAATACCATGCTAGTGCTCTCTTACCCATAGTAGTATGGTATATCCATGTACTGCATAAAGCATCACATCTCCTGAACTTGTGCCACTAACAATTGTTTTCCTTTCCATTCAAGTACCATGGTGGGTGTCATATGGAGGTGTTGAAAGAGCATAAGTGTATGATTTAAGATATGTATGTATGTACATTGTGTTGTGCTATTATTGTGCTGGTTTTTATCCGAGAGTTTTACATTAACTCTCATACTTATAGCCCAGTGACTAGTTGTTCCCAAAGTTTCAGTCTTCTCGTGGATGTTTCAACATGCATCTATTAGTTTAGTTATTTTTACTAGTTATTTGCAAACTCAGTGATCTTTCGATTACTGACATGTGCTTATTATGTATATAAATGAGTATCTGTGACGTTGATCAGCATGGGCAGGTGGATTTGATGGCTCACAGGAGGTGGGGGTGTGGTTGTGTTGTATTTTGGTTATGTATTCGATATATCCCCCTTGGGTTGTATGATATACTTCTTTGAAGGCATGACCCAAACTTTGTATTTGTTTTGTCCAGTTATGGTTGTGACTTGGATGCCTATGGGTGCATTTGGCTATAAATATATTTTCATAACCACTTTCCACATAGGGAGTTAAACTTTAGGGCATTGCTAATAAGTCTTCTATTGGGCACTAAGCCTTGAAGTCCTTGAACGGATGTGAAGCAATGCCAAGTACACAATTGTTTTGCAGTTGTGTAGTTTATGAAGAAATGTGGATCAGAGGAGCAAATTTTTCATACCCCTTGAAGAGTCCACGTGAAGACCTGGTATTAAAGTATGATACCCTTGTATTTGATGATGTTTGTCTTTAAATATTCCTGTGCAATTGGGGTATGTGGAACATGTAACCACAACCATTGTTTAGTTCTCGTATCATGTCATTAAGTAACAAGATACATAACAATCAAGGCTGAAACCCAGTATAAGAACTGGCTCATTTATATGATTCAAGCTCAACCTCTTTGTTGTAATGGGGATGTGCCTCTTCTACAACATAAAATGATCATTGCATTTTTAAAATCAACCTCTCAGTTGTAAAGCAAGTGTGCCCCTTCTGTAACTTGGAGTGACCATATTGGCAGACCTTAAGTTTAAAGCCCTTCCTATATTGCATGATGTAAGCATTCATATGGTAATTTCAGTGAGCAAGTTTTTCCATCTTAAGCCTACTAGAGGTTTTATATCTACTTTCATCTGACCTTAGTTCGACCAATAGAAACCATATTACAATTGATAACTAAACAGACCAAACCTAAGTTTGGTTTGGTTTTAACCAAACTCCAACCAAACTAAGCAAAATGATAAATGGTTCTTTCTATCATTATTAATATTAATTCTTTAGTGTTTACTTTAATTATTCTTAAGTTTTATTTATGAAATCAAGAATTGTTAGCACACATCTAGGGGCTAATTACAAATTTATCATGAAAAGTACATGAATAATGTTTTAATTTGTATTTAAATATATAACATTATTTCAATAATAATACATTACACCTAGCTAAGTTTTTTGTGCAATCTTGACCGGAAATTTGTTAGAGTGGATAACAACATCAAGCGAAACACATCAATAATCATGAGTTCTAATCTTTTATTTTAATTTATAAATATGCAAAAGTTGCTCGGGGAAATCAACCCCAAAACGCATAACTATAAGCACGATAAGACACACAATTCATATAACTCTTGCATATAATCAAATCAATAAAACTCGTAAGAAATAATCAGCTTCATCATATAATTCTTAACATAAGCGGACAAAACCAAAATAAGCATAGAGGCAGGAAACCCGAAAATAAAAATTAAAGACACAAATGGCTAATATACATGCCCAGATGAAGTAAATATGAGCAAAATAAGACATCACTAGCAGTCATCTTCATTAAATTTTCCCTAATGATATAAATCTGCAAGAAGAAAAAAGACATAAAAAATTATTTTATTTCTTAAGCGAAAAAATTCAGACTAAAGACCGCCAAACAGTCGTTAACAAAAGCACTACTGCAATCAAAAACGGCCCAAACCAACTCAACCAAATACGCAATTGAAATGTTGAGAACTTGCAAGAAAGAGATCCCATGCAGGGCTTCTTAGTGTTGTCGACCACGGCCGGTAGGGAGAGGGATGTGAAGAGGGGGAGGAGGGTGGAGTGAGCAAGATAATTAGGGGATGAGAGTGTGAGAAAGAAAGAGGAGCAGATGGAGGGGTGTGAATATCGTTAGGGGACAAAAGGAGAAGGAAGAATGGGGAAGGAAGAGGGGGAGGAAGTGGCCGCCATCGCTGTCACCGGCAGCAGGTGACGGAGTAGGAGGAAGTAGAGTTGGGGAGCAATAGAGGAGGAGGAGTAGGAGGGGAGTAACAGAGAAGGAAGAGAGATGGGAGGAGGAAGGTAGGGGAAGGAGGAAGAATGGGAAGGGGGATGCGAAGGGCAATTTGAGCCCGATGCTTAATGTCCTAAATTTCCGACCTCTAGAGGTCGGACATGCAAAGGTAGAAATTAGCTCCTTTTTTATCAACTTCTGTCATGACTTGAAATGCTACACAACCATGCTTAATCCCCGAGATAACGAGAAAGCAAGAAAGCTAGACATTTGACCATTTCCACTGTTTCTTCATTTGCGCCTAACTTTTTATGTGCGAGTAACACGCTAAATTTCTTCTTCGGTTGTCCGAGATAAACTAGAATTCAAGATTACGAATGACAAACTTTATGATAGCAGGATACCCTTCTTTATATCACCTCCTCTTTCTTCCATACTTGGGACTAAATGAACAAATATTAGTGAAGTTCTATTTCAACAACAGAGTCAACAATGAAATTCCGCAAACTCCCGTGTCCAGAATTTGCTCACCCCTCTAAAGAAGAAATAAGTAGTAAGTCAACAATTTGATGCATGGAAATAAATTTATTGTTTTGCACCTGCAAAATCCAGGATATGAAATCACGAGAAGCATTTATCCACCGACCTACTGCATTGCACACTGAAAATTTACAAAATCTAGAATTTTGGTAACAATTAAAATGAAACCATGTTAAATGTGTATTCACAGAAGGAAGCATATACTTCGAAGTACACTTCACACAGAACATCTTCTATACTGCATTGATGTCAAAGTTCTTCACTCCAAGTCTCCAACAATAACATGCCTAGTCTTCAAGAGATAAGCCTCGACGGTTTTCCAGGCGCTACTGTCCTGCAAAGCATCTTGATTTCTTGAAGCCTTTTCTGATTTCGCTTCTTTATACCCAATCTGAATGTGGAAGTAGCAAATTCTTTTCTCCCAGCGGCAGCACGAGCAGGTTGCTTGTTTTGTAGGGCCGTTTTATTCCTCAGATAGTCGGCCGCTCGCGTATGAACTGATTTTTCATTATTATGAGACAAATCAGATGATAACAAATAAATGCAGACTAAAAAAACACCCTTCTGTGGTATGAGAAATTTAAAAAATCATTTGACCCGCAAAAAGTCTTAATTCCTTCGATCAGACTACATGTTAACCAAAATATATGACAAAATCTAGAAAACAATCCATGACATGATATAATCACCATACTAAAGATCTAGCATCCCTTTTCCTACGACTGGTCCAAACCTTTGAAGCAACAAGTGGTATCATATTTTCCATGTGTTCTGCTCCCAGACCAAAATTTTCACGATGAGTAGTGTACAGGACAGGAAACGTACTGGGGACGTGAAGAAAAAAATGGTAGAATCGAGTTCTGACCAAATGAGAAATGAACTACAAACCAGATTCCGAAGCCACTAGTTTTTCTGCTTGGTCTCTTAATTCCTTAATATTTTTTACAGAAACCTGTCTTGAAGAAAAGGCACCCAACTCACAATCTTCATCAGCTTCTTTCTGAATTTTTGTAAGTGCATTTTCATACCCCTGCATAATGAAATGAATAATTTATTTGGACCATACAGAAAATAGATGGACAGTAGCAACTAATACTCTAGCTAAGAAAAAATTAAACATATTAATCAAGCCACGAGTCCCAAAATTTTGTAGTGGTAAATTTGCACTGTGAGAACATCAATGCATTCAACACGCGGCTGTTCAAAATATGGAGAAAGACCACCGCGCACCACATTGCTGGCCATTGCTTGTCACCTGTACGGCCATGGAATAGAAGCCATTATCAAATGCGTCATCCGAAAATGCCTCCCACTCTTGAAATGACACTCGCAGCGAGGGAAATTTCATGTACTTAAGCTCCCGCAGAATCAGAGCTTCGTATTTCAGTGCCAAACAACTCTGCAATAGAAGTTCAAAACAGAAACCCTGTCACTAATTCTCGACATAATAATATAAAAGCAATCCAATGGTCTGGTTTCATTGAAAAATACACACAATAGATGTCACCCTCAACGCTATCCAAATTCAAAATTCCAAATGATGGTCCAATTGATGCCAAACACACGCACTAACCACATACGAAAATAAGAACACATCTAGTTAACAAATAATCGACGAACTTCGAGAAAGAACCTCGGCATCACCAAGCAGCGCGAAGGAGGCGACGAAGAAGTCCAGGGCGGAGAGCTTGTCAACCAACGGCCACCCTGCAATGGACCTGAGCGCATTAACGGACTCAGAACTCAGAAACTCCCTCAGACAGGCCCTAGTTTCGACGAGAGACTTGACATCCCTGGAGACGAGAAGCGATTCAAGGATAGAGAGTGTTTCACCACCGAATCTGCAAACAACATAAACACAAATAGGTTAGGAATCGAAGACGAAGGAGAAGGGAATGGAGAGGTTTGGAAAAGGAAGGGACCTCAGGTTTTGAATTTGTGATCGGAGGATTGAAATGTGGTCGACTCCTTCTTCTTCTGCTTCCCCCATCTAAGAATCCGAATTTGAATTCAAAAACGAAAATTGGATGCGTTTTGGATGGCGTAGTTATAATTGCCAAAAGATTCTGCGTACACAGCTAATGTGCTGACATGTGTTAACATACATAGGCAGAAAATTGTAATTTGGGCCTTTCAATTGGAAAGAACGGCCAGATTAAAAAAAACAATAAAACACTCCCCCACCTCAATCCTGTCACTTGGCCACCGCCCTCACCGAAACCGTTGCTCCATCCATCCCATTGTCGGTGACAGCAACCTCCCCGCCATCGGCTCCTTCCACCTCTTTGGCCCCTTCGAACTCTCAGTCCATTGGCCCCTTCCACTTCCGATTACTCCCTTTCTGACAGCTCCCTCACATGGCCGGCAACCACCACAACGTTGAGCCTCGAGCCTTTTTGAACCATCCCCCTTCCCTTCCTGACCCGATTAAATTTATTGTATCACAACTTAATAAAAAAAATATCTATGGGAAAACAAAGTCTCTCAATACTAATTTCTTTCAATTTCTACACAATTAGTATTACTCATAAATAAAGAGAATAAAGGAAAGATGTCAGCGAATAAAAACTTGGTAAAGTTAACATTAACGATTGTAAGTGAATCTCAACAAAATCTTCACATTTCTTTAATCCACATAATTTTCCCATTCTCCCCTCGTCGCCTTTATTTTCTACACACAAAAAAACAAAAAACATCTATATTTTCTTCTATTCACACCACACACTACGCAATACATATTTTCTAAAAAAAATAGTTTTTGCCTAAAATAGGGTTGTCATTTCGTGTAATATAGGGGAGGGACAACCCAACAAACCCCCCTTCCCAACTCCATCAAATACTTTTAGTCAAAATGGGAAGCTCTATCCATGTTTGCTCCATTCATGTCTGAAGTCAACATGTTTTTCTTTTGATACAACTTTAGTAATCATGTCTAAAATATTCCTTTTAGAATGAATTTTTGTTAGCTCAAGAGATTTACTTTCCAATCCATTTCTTACCCAGTGATATCTCACATCAATTTGTTTGCTCCTTGAATGAAAATTTGAATTCTTACTCAGGTCAATTGCACTCTAGTTATCACAGTAGACAATGTATCTCTCCTATTTAAACCAATTTCATTCAAAGATCTCTTCGTCCATAGCATCTCCTTGCAAGCTTATGTAACAGTAATAAATTTGACTTCAGTTGTGGATAATGCAATACATTTTTACAACCTAGACTACTAAGACACAGCCTCATTAGCAAAATTAACAACAAACTCAGATGTTGACTTTCCTATCTCCAAATCACTTTCCATTTCTATATCTATGTAGCCAACCATCAAAGGTTTATCACTTCCAAAACACAAATACATTTTGGATGCACCTCTCAAGTATCTCATTATCCAACTGTTTGTCAATATTCTTTGCTTGGATTTACTAAATGTCTACTAACCATTCCAAATGCATATGCTATATCTAGCCTTGTACAAGCCATAGGATACATCAAACTATCAACAACAGAAGCATAAGGAACCTCTGTCATTTCTTTCATCTCTGTTTCACTTAAGTCATTTTTCTTCAACTTGAAATGACCTCCAAGTGGAATTCCAACCGGCTTTACATCTTTCATGTTGAATTTTTCAAGCACCTTTCCTATTTACTCTTCCCGTGACACTTAAAGTTTTCTAGGCCCCATGTCACACCAAATGGACATTCTTGAGATTTGCTTTGCCAATCTTAAATCTTTCATTGCAAAGGATTTGCTCAAGTTCTTCTTTAAAATTGCAATCTTGGCTCCATCGTGTCTTACGATCAACATATCATCAATATAAAACAATAGAGTAATAATGTCATCATCAAACAAACGCGCTTATTGATGAATCAACCTTTGTGTACCACTGTCAAGGAACCTCCGTCAAACCATACAAACTTTTTTTAGTCTGCACACTATTTGTCCCTTTCCTTTGACTTTAAAAGCCTCTGGTTACTCCATGTATGTGGTCTCCTTAAGATCACCATGAAGAAAGATCATCTTCACATCTAACTATTTAATTTCCAAATCTAATCTTGTAGCCAAAGCCAAAACAATTCTAATAGAAGACATTTTAACAACAAGAAAAAAATATATCATCGAAATCAATAATATCTTTCTTCTATCCAAAGCACGTCACCACCAACCTTGTTTTGTACCATAGTTGTATATTATTTTCTTCATGTTTGATCTTTTAGACTCATTTTTCTTTAATACTCTCTTCCCCTTAGGAAGATTTCCAGCTCATGGGTGTGATTATCATGTAAAGATTTCATCTTATTTTGCATTGCCTTCAACCACTTCTCCTTTTCTACATAAGCTTTGACCTTATTGAATTTTTTGGTTTTCCACATTCAATGATTTTCACATATTCTAATGATGGATATCTTGTAATGGAATTAGTTCACGAGTTGATCTCCTCACATTAGATGACTCCCCTTAGTCAGAATCTGTCTGTTCTTATCTCAGTATCATTAACAAACTCATTAGAAATATCATCAGTCACCTTTATCATCACGCTCATCATCATTAAGTGGAGGAATAATTGTGTCATCCTGAACTTTTTGTTTCATTTCTAGTTGAAGTTGAAGGTTCTTTTATCTTTTCAAAGCTTTCTTAAGATTTTTGAGGAACTTCTTCCTTGCAAAAATCCTAAACTGTTTGATCCTCTCTAAAAACTACATCTCTACTTCAAATCAATTTTCTATTTTTGTGATCCCAAAGTTTGTATCTAACCTTATCATTACTATATCCCCAAAAAAATGCATTATACAACTTTAGAGTCCAGTTTAGCCATTTGTTCCTTGGGCACATGTGTAAAGGCTTTACAGCCAAAGACTCTCAAATGAGAATAATAGCTCACCTTTTTGCTACTCCAAACCCTTTCTAGTATGTCATTGTCCAGGGCATGTGTGGGAGATCTGTTGATCAAATAATAAGTTGTGATCATAGCCTCACCCCAGAAGCTTTTATAGGCAACTTAATTGAAGACAACATACTTCTAATCCTCTTAGAAATAGTTATATTCATTCTTTCAACCAGTCCATTATATTGAGGAGTACAAGGAACTAATTTCTCATGTCTAATCCCATATTTACTGCAATATTTATCAAACTCAACGAAACAATATTCACCACTATTATCACTTCTAAGGCATTTAAAGAGCTTACCGATTTCTTTTTTAACCAATACATAAAAATTCTTAAATATTCCAAAACCATCACTTTTATTTTTCATATCATAAGTCCACACCTTCCTAGAAGTATCATTAATAAAAGTAACAAAATAAATAGAACAACC
This sequence comes from Piper betle, assembly GCA_033002965.1. Lineage (NCBI taxonomy): Eukaryota > Viridiplantae > Streptophyta > Magnoliopsida > Piperales > Piperaceae > Piper > Piper betle. The sequence goes on along the minus strand of JAURVB010002251.1, from coordinate 10,727 downwards.
ATGAGATTTTACCTCCATAGGCCCACACACATCAGTGTGTACCAAATTAAGAACTTTTGGCTTCCTTATACTTGTTCTTGCAAAGGATGCCTTATGTTGTTTCCCCATCAAGCAATAGTCACATGGACTAATTGTAATGTCCTTGACCTTAGGAAAGAGATATAGCTTCTTTAATGCCTTTAGTCCCTTCTGACTCATGTTTATAATTGATGGTGCCACAAATCAGTAATGGAATCAAGTGAGGAGATATTAACCTCTCATCAAACTAGACTCGTCTCAGTCTTGTATAAACTACAACACTTCTTCCCTTTAGCAACAATAAAAGAGCCTTTCACAAGTTTCTACACACCTTGTGCAAATTGTGAACCAAATCTTTCGTCATCAAGTACTCAGTTGATAACAAACTCATCCTCAAACCTGGAATATGCATGCACTAATTTGTAGCTCATGTTTGTTACTATATGCATATCTCCAAGTTCCGATAATTTTGGAAGTATCATTATTTCTTATCTTTACTATATCCAAATCTTAAGGTTTATAGGTAGTAAAGAAATTCAACTTAGAGATGCATGGAATAATGCTCTTGATTGAGTCAACTGCCCAACTAGTATCACAATCAACCGTCAAACAATCATTCCCATAATAAAAAGAATCACCAAGTCATCATGTATAATATTAGTATTTTTTCTCCTTGATCATTGTTGTACTTATTTTTCAAGTCTTTCTTGAGCTTCCAACAATCCTTTTTAATGTAACTTGTCTTATCATGATAATAACACATCAAGTTCTTCTCAGATTTAAACCTTCCTTGACTCTTAACCCTTCTTTTTGTATCCTTATTTCTTGATTTACCTGTTACTTTTTCTGACATTAATACATGAGACCCTGAAGTTCATAGAGTTTTTATTCTCACCTTCTCATTTAGTAAACTGTTTGTTACTATGTCCATTGTGAGTTTTCCATCCAGAGCAGAGCATTGCTCAAAGAGATCACCAATATTTCTCAGCTCTCTGACAATGTATTGAAGAGCAGGATAGCTTGTCATTTCTCATCTAAAATCATTTTCATCCGTACAAGATTGAATAATAATACTCTTCATCTCATTTGATATGCTCACTTATGTCATTTCTATTCTAATACCTCAAATTCACTAATTTCCTTATCAAATGGTCTTGTTGTCGATAATATTATTCTTATAAATTTTTTGGAACTTATCCCATTTAGCTTTTGAAGATATCAATTTAAAAACATAGATTAAGAAAAGGCCTATGACACCTATTCAGAAACACCTAATTGGTATGTGTAACGACCCACCATTTTTAACGATATTGTGGGCCTAACTGGCTAGGTGTTACTCAAAAGTAAAGTAATTATGTCAAACATTTTTTATAAATAATAACATACATAAAGATCCCACAGTCTTGGACCATTTCCCAGCAGCCACACTTATTTCTCAATTAAATAAAAAAAGGAGTCCTCATATTTATTTTGCTCCATACTCTGGATGACAATCACCTAATCTCGTATCTGCACACCTACGGAGGCAATTCCGCGTTAGTGATTAGAACACTAAAGTAGTATAATAGATAAAATAAAAAAAGTACATTCCACTATTTCTTTATGCTTATTTTAATATGCGGTGGAGCGATTCCGCTATACTCCAAAACAATGCGGAGGAGGTATCCGCTGTGATCTGCGCACACCCCGGGCGTAGCCTTTTTGTGGGGAGGCTACCACTACCGTCTCCAGTGCCAGTGCCTCGCACCCTGGCCGTGGCCTTTTGTGGGGTAGTTATCACTGCACTCGGGTGATTGCTATGCCTCGTTTGTAGGGAAGCTCTCACTACCAATTCTAGTACCAGTGCCTCGCACACCCCGGCCGTAGCCTTTTTATGGGAGGATATCACTGCACTCCAGTGCCAATGCCTTGCACATCCCGGCCGTAGCCTTTTTGTGGGGTGGCTATCACTGCACTCAGGTGATTGCTATGCCCCGTTTGTGGGGAAGCTCTCACTACCAATTCTAGTGCCAGTGCCTCACACACCCGGCCATAGCGCTTTTTATGGGGCGGCTATCACTACACTCTAGTGCCAGTGCCTCACACACCTCAGCCGTGGCCTTTTATGGGGCGGCTATCACTGCACTCCAGTGCGATGGAGGAATCGTTGTGCCTCACTCACCCGGCCGTAGCCTTTTATGGGGTGGCTATCGTCTCCAAAACAATGTCGATGTATTACAAAATTCACGCACATAACCGACCCAGTGTCGAACTGAGTCAATTCATTGACCCCGGTTGCACTCGGTGCATGGTAGTCGAATCTGGGCTCAGGCCAACCTAGGCTACCAACAAGGAAAATACGATGTTCTACCCTGATTTGTGATTACGTCTGACTGTGACCCGTGAACCCTAATACAGTAATGGGAGATTCGCCTGGGACGGAGATGAGGGATGAAATATCACATAGTAATGGGGAGGTCGCCTAGGACGGAGATGAGGGATGAAATACTCCCTCCTCCTGCATATATATACACTTTAACCATTCCCTCCATTAAATTTTCATACCCCATCATCCATTGGTATTTCCTAGGTTCAATGACCCCTTCATTAAATTGTCACACCCCATCATCCATTGGTATTTCTTAAGTTCAACAACCCCTTCTCCTTTTATAAAGAATAAATGACGGCTAGGGTTTGTGGAAGCACCCTTTCACCATAATTCCTTTAACCGGGTAATTGGGTAATTAACATGGTTCACTTAACCTTTTCACTCAACCTCTTAAATGGTATGGTTCACTTAAATGGTTAAATAGATAATTAATGTGCTCGACACGACTGATTCAACTAGAATCGTCCGATTAGAAATTACTATTTAATTTAACCGGGTAATTCATACTTAACCGGCTAATGAAATTCTTTTTTTTTTTTCGGGTCTTTACAGTATGACAAGATGAATATATTGACAAAAATATAACTCTCAAGTGTTTACACTTACCATCTTCAAGTTCATACAAAAATTGGCATTTGAATAAAATAACTTATTTTTTCAAGCGCAAAAATTACGAAGGATGGAAAAATACAAAGAATTCTTCGCAATTGCCTCGTCAGTTTTACTATCAGTTACTTGGCTTTATCATATTCTCATCACGATATAGCATTCACTGAGTTGCCACGGTACGCCTGTTAATTTTTTGTTCGTCATCGTAGAGTAAGCACGCATACTTTCTTTTTCATAATAAGAACGAAAAAAAAGTGGCTGTAAGATGCAAAATATAAAGAATGGGCTCATACTCCGCATCACCTTACAAATACCTCTGACGAGGACTGATAATATTACAAGAGCAGATTGTAGTTCGCAAGCAAATGTTTGTTTCTGATAAAGTAAAAACATGCACACTAGCAGTCTTCCCAACTCTACAGAATGGGAAAAAATCAACAAAACTATCACACTCAGTGCATAGACAAGTACACAGACTTCCCCGGTCATCTGCTCCCTTCTAAACCCTCTGCTTGTTTTTGCATTGAACACCCTGGAGCAAGGGCAACATTGTGGTCGAAGGATGAAGCTGCATCATCAACTTCACTGTCACCGTAGCCCACCTGCTCCGCACCTTGAGCGATGGCCTGCTTCAGATTGTCTCTCAACATGTTGCACTTGATTCATTGTAATAATTATGCTCTATATTGTCAAGATTAAGCTGCAGCTGCCAATTGCTTAATTCCCTTGACTGATTTGCAGTTCCTATCTCGCAACTTTTTGCCTACCCTTATGTCGACTGTGCTAAAAACAGCGGTCGTATGTCTCTGTGCCATCTCTTTTATGCCATTTGCCATCTGATTTTACTGGTAAAAAAACTAAAGCAGTTCACGAATTTGATGGAAACTAATATTACAGCATGGAGAAAGGCAAGTATTACAAACATCAAACATACAAATCTAACAAAATATGACTCTAGTACCATACTACTCCCAACATCCCCAAATGGACCGGTCTCCATGCCATCTCATAAAGCAACATATTATTACACAACACTAACCTAAACATCACACAAAAAAAAATCCAAGCAAAGATTTCTCCATGACATATTATTGACATCTTTAACCAAACGGACTAGTCACCGTGACATTTCACAAATCAACATACAACGCAACATTAACCCAAGCACCTCAAATACAAATAACAAACAAAAGAATGAGATTCATATACTGTGAAGAAGATAATCATTGAATGGCATTAATTCAACTAGCAAAGGGAAATTCACAACACAAGTCCAAACCAACTAAATCACGAAAACCACAGTTTCCAAGCTAACTATTTTTAAGAAAAGAAAAAAGGTAATATTATATATACCTAGCCAGATCCGACGATGATATTGTTGATGGGGACGAAGATAAGCTTGACAAAGAACCCCATAAATCCCATCACGACGAATCCGATCGCAGTCCGGAACGCCACCTTCGTAAACTCTGCGCAATTGCGCCACACCGAACAACCCTACAAATCAAAGAAAAAACAACATATAACAACCAAAGATATAATTTTTTCACAAAACTGTGATAAAAAACAACAAGAACGATATACCGAACGAAAATCGATGAAATTAGTATCAATCGAAGGTAAGAGGGGGCCGACTGGGGGGGCCGCGGGCGACGAGACAGTTGCGTCGTTGGCGAGTAGATTTGTGGGTCCAAGACATTGCTCATGGTGGAATCCATGACCCACGTGTATATATATATATATATATATATATATAAAAAATATTATTATGCGCGGCCTTACGCCGCATAAATTATGGTGGTCGTTAGATCAAAATCTAACGGCCACCATTCTTTCTATAACTTTCCCTCCGCCACTGCCCCACGTCGCCGCCGCCGCCACCCCGCCCGCCACCGCCGCCCCCCGCCCGCAGCCTTCCCTTGCCCCCTTTGCCGCCTCGCCCCCACCCGCCCCTACTTGCAGCCCTCCCCCCACCTGCCCTATGTTCCCCCACCCCTACCGGGTTCCCCACCCGCCGCTACCTGTTTCGCCCCACCCCGCCGCGGCCTCGCCCGCCCCTGCCCTGTTTTCGCCACCCTCCCCGCCGCCCGTTTCGCCCCACCCCTGCCGCCCCACCCGTCGACCAAGCTCCTCCCTGCCGTCTGCTGCCCTAGCCACCTCCACGCCGGCGTCACCTGCTTCACCGCCGGCGGTGGCGCGACAAAACACACAGGGAAAGAAGGAGCGATGGCATTTTCGTAATAAAAATTTGACTCGCTCTTAACTCGAGTCAAATTTATGAAATAAATTTTAAAAATAAAATATAATAAAATAAAAACTTGACTTGCTCCTGACTCGAGTCAATTTTATAAAATAAAATTTTAAAATAAAATAACATAAAATAAAAATTTGACTCGCTCCCCACTGACGCCGCTGCTTGCCGACCACCTCCCTGCCGCCACCCACACCGTTTCCCCCGCCCCCCACGCCCGCTCGCCCCCTGTCCCCCACCGACCTCAGGCCCCACCTCCTGCCGCCCCCTGTCCCCTGCCCTGCGTCGTCTCCCCGATCTCGACTTGAGTCAAATTAAAAAATATTATTTTATATTTTTAATTTATTTCACAATAATTTTTAAATTTTTTAAAAAAATACAAAACCATAAAATAAAATATTATAAAATAAAAACTTGACTCGATCCCGATCTCGACTGGAGTCAAATTAAAAAATATTATTTTATATTTTTAATTTATTTCACAATAATTTTTAAATTTTTTTAAAAAATACAAAACCATAAAATAAAATATTATAAAATAAAAACTTGACTCGATCCCGATCTCGACTGGAGTCAAATTAATATTATTGAATAAATTTTTTAAAAAATAATTTCGTAATAAAAACTTGACTCGAGTCGGGATCAAGTCAATAATATGAAATAAATTTAAAAAATATAAAATAATTTTGTAATAAAAACCTGACTCGATCATGTGCGGGACTGAGTCAAGTTTTTATTACAAAATAACTTTATTACCGAATAAATTTTTATTACAAAATAAATTTAAAAAAATAAAATAATTCCGTAATAAATTATTTTAACTCGAGTCCGATTAAGTAAAATTTTTATTACCAAAATACTCTCCCCTGTTTCTTCCTCATTTGTTTTGGCGCGCCACCCCCTGCCGGCGACCTTGCCACCGGCAGCCCGCTGGCCAACAATGTCGCCGCCTGGGGCTGGATGGGCTTGCTAGGAAATATGCGGCGCCAGTCTCGTGTGGGACCGAATAAAGTTTTTATTACAAAATTATTTTATTTTTTTAAATTTATTTCGTCAATATTGACTCGATCTCGTGCGAGATCGAATCAAGTTTTTATTATAAAAAAATTTATTTTTTTAATTTATTTCGTAATATTAACTCGAGTCTGGGACCGAGTAAAGTTTTTATTATGATTTTACCCTCCCATGTTCCCCCCTGCCCCCCGCTCTCTCTTGCCGCGCCACCCCACCGCCGGCGACCTCGTCGCCGGCCACCTGCCGGGGGGGAGGGGAGGAGTTGGGGGAATGGCGAGGGTGGGGCGGCGGCTGCGAGTGGGGGGGGGCACATAGGTTGTGGGGAACACGGACGGGGGGAGGGGGGGGAATCGCGACTTGTGGGTAGGCGGCTACGAGCGAGGGCAGGGTGCTGGAGGCGGAGGCTGCGGCAGCCAACGGGGGCGGGGCCAGCGTCAGGGCGGGACGAGGGCAGGGGTAGGGGCGGCCGGCGGGACGGCGGGCATGGGGCGGCCGGCAGAGTGGGTTTTGTGGGTGGGGAGGGGGAGGGGGATTGATTGTAGACCGTTGGATTACATCCAACGGTCCACGTGGAGGCAGCGCACTATAGCGCTATATATATATATATATATATGTATATATATGGATGAGGAGGCTGTGATGCAGCACAGCCATCTTGGCTGTGCTGCATCTTTCCAGCCGTTGGATTTTATCCAACGGCTGGACATTCCCCCCTCACCCTTCCAAAAAAAAAATTTTTTTGCCTCCCTACGCCGCCGCCGCCGCCGCGCAGCTCCGACTAGTGCTGTCACTGCCTCGCCACCGTCGTCAAGTCCGGCGTCCTCCGCCCTCGCGCCTCCACGTCCCCTCCCGCCGCGCCCTCCACGTCCCGGCCGCCCCCCATGCCGCGCCACTCGTCCCGCCCACCTTGGGTCACCCGGGAAGGAATCAAGAAAGGAGGGGCATCGTTGGTCGGCAGTGGGCGGGCGGCGGGCGGCCGGCGATCGGCTGTTCGGTGGAAAAACAGGGTCGCCGGCGGAACAGGGGAGGGAAGAGGAAAAGGCAGGGGTAGTTTCGTAATAAAAATTTGACTCGGTCCCGACTCGAGTCAATATTACGAAATATATCCTAAAAAATATTTAAAAAATACCATAAAATATAATAATCCATTATAATTCAATTATTTTATTTTATGATATTTTTCTGTATTTTTTTATATTTTTGGGATTTATTTCGTAATATTAACACAAGTTAGGACCGAGTCAAAGTTTTTATTACCAAACTACCCCTCTCAAAAAATATGAAAAAATAGAATTAAAAACCATAAAATAAAATAATCTATTAGAATTAGATTATTTTATTTTAGGGTATTTTCCTATATATTTTTTAAATTTTTTAGGATTTATTTCGTAATATTAACTCGAGTCGGGACCGAGTCAAGATTTTATTTTAAAATATGAACAAAATAGGGTAACATACTATAAAATAAAATAATCCATTATAATTAGATTATTTTATTTTATAATATTTTCCTGTATTTTTTTAATATTTTCGGCATTTATTTTGTAATATTAACTCGAGTCGGGACCGAGTCAAATTTTTATTATAAAAAATTAACCCGCTACAGATTCAAGTCCCGACTCGGTGACAACACTAGTTGGGTGGCACGGCAAAGGGTGGAAAAACAGAGTCGCCGGCAAAATAAAGGAGGGAGGAGGAAATTGGCAGGGGTAATTTCGTAATAAAAATTTGACTCGAAATTACCATAAAATATAATAAAATACCATAAAATAAAATAATTGAGTTCTAATTGATTATTTTATCTTATGATATTTTTATCTATTTTTTCATTTTTTTCTAGATTTATTTCGTGATATTGACACAAGTTGGGAAGGAAATGGGCAGGGGTAGTTTTGTAATAAAAACTTGACTCGGTCCAGACTAGAGTCAATATTACGAAATAATTCCCTAAAAATGTAAAAAGAATTCAGGAAAATACCAAAAAATAAAATAATCAAATTATAATGGATTATTTTATTTCATGGTATTTTACCCTATTTTTTCATATTTTTCAAGAGGAGTAGTTTTAAAATAAAAGCCTGACTCAACTCGATCAATATTACGAAATATATCTCAAAAAATATGAAAAAAATAGATTAAAATACCATAAAATAAAATAATCTATTAGAACTTGATTATTTTATTTTATCGTATTTTACTATATTTTTTTGTATTTTTCGGGATATATTTTATAATATTAACTCAAGTCGGGAGCGAGTCAAGTTTTAATTACGAAATTGCCATTGAGCTCCCCGACCTCCCCTGTTTCTCCTCTGTTTTTGCCGCTCCACCCACGACCGCCGGCGACCTCGCCGCCGCCGTCGCCTCCGCAAAGCACCACCTTTTGTACTACTCGTTGCCCAACCTCTGCACCTCCTTCGGATCGCCGCTCACTACCGACCTCCTTGCCATCGCCCTCCTCGCCATCACCACCACCCCCGCAACCTGAATGTCCCCGCCCCCGGCGACGCCACGCCCCAGGCTGCAGCCGTCAGCGACTGCTTCCGGATCCGCCCCGATGAAAAAGGTGTGCGACGTCGCTGAAGAGGTGGAGCGGGAGTGGGCATGGCCGGGGCGGATCCGCCCCTCACTGCTCTGTTTCTTGGAGAGTTGCCGGCCTCCGTCCAACCGCCGACATCACCGCCGCTCCCTTGTCGTCGCCAACCTCCGTCCACTGCCCCGGGTGACCCAAGGCGGCGCCGACAAAAACAGCGGTGTTGGCGGCGATCGGCGCGGCAATGTCGGAGCGGGAGCGGGAGCGGGAGCGGGATTACTGCTTAACAAGGTGGGTTTTTCAGCCGTTGGATTCAATCCAACGGCTGAAAAAATTGAGCACAGCCAAGATGGCTGTGCTCAATTACAGCAATACTTTCTCCATATATATATATATATATATATATATATATATATATGAGAGAGAGAGAGAGAGAGATTTAATGTTTCTCTGCTATAGGACATGTAGGACAGGTAACTTACCTGTGTTTGAGTTTAATACCAGCAGGTAACTTACTTGTGCTTGAGTTTGATACCCCGTTGGATTCTATCCAACCGCTGCAAACTTATAGCTCGTCGGACCGGGGCGGCACCCTCTCCCCACCCTCCCTAGCCCTCATCGACAAGTTGCTGGCAGAGAGATATGAGCCGTCGTCTCCTGCAGTGTATGCCGTCGTCACCGACCCCGCCATCGTTGACAACCCCGACATCCCCAGCTACCAGTCGCACGTCCACGGCCGATGCAACCTGCCAGCGCTCATCCCGCTCCACATGACCGACGTCAAGATGGAGCTCGACTGCTACCTCGACCGCGTCTTCGTCTCCGTGCAGGGGTCGTGGCGGGTGCATTGTGTGATGGCCAGCCGGAGCTGCGATTGCCAAGTCGTCATCCCCATGGGCGATCAGGTGCTCTGTTTGATTGTTGATTTGAGGGTGGTTTTTTTTTGTGGTTTGCAATTTTTCTGGTGTCCTCAACGAGGTATGATTTGGCTAACAGGGTTCAATTCTAGGTGCTGAGATCGAAGTCGCTGGAAAATCATACTCCACTAAGATTTTGCCAGCTTATCAAACGCAGGATATGGAGAAAGAGGGGAAATTGGAGGAGGGGAGCGTTTTGAAGTCCAATGTGTTCTCGGTGACGGTTCCAAGGGTGAGAAGTTGGAGTTGATTTATTCGTTCTTATTTTTTGGTTTCTTTTGGTGAACTTGATGATTATTCTTTCTTTCTAACTTGCTGTAAAGGTTGATGGCTGGTCGATCTTGTCGGTAAAAGGTAGTTGGTTTCAGCCATTATTGTATGAGCATGGCCAATTCTGCATTGCTATTCCATTTTCGTTCCCCGAATTTGTGAACCCGTTTAGTAGGAAGGTTGCATTGATTGAAAGTATAAGCTTGAGCTTGAACATGGGGTTTAATAAAGAGGTCATATTGAAGGGAGCGAGTCATCCTATGAAGGTGTAGTTCTTCCCCTTTGTTTGGATTTCCATTTTCCTGATGTGTGATGCACAGTCAGCTAAATGTTGCATGAATTGCAGTGTCAAAATCTGAAGTTGGGCTTCCAGTATGATGCCCAGGTTTCGTTTTTGTAAAACCCACGATTTGAATCAAGGTTTTATATTCAGAACCGGTCGGTTCGACCGCTATTTTCGAGTCAAGTCAGTTTCAGAACACGTGTACTGAGCCGACGTCAGTCGCATGTATGAGCTATCTGGGTATATGATGATAACGTCACAAATACAGCAAAATAGAATGAGTTATCAGAGTATATGACAGTATGTGTAACACCCCAATCCGGTTTACTCTCAACCCGGACCAGAATTGTTACAAAGGATCGAACTACTCGTAAACCAATTAAGTTGGCTGACCGAAAACCTAAACGGCTACGACATAACCCTCTCGACGTCTCAAGATGGAGCACGCTGCTAATGCGCAAACA
>JAURVB010002250.1:0-62358 GCA_033002965.1 Piper betle | reverse complement strand
CTATCTTTTTACGCGACAAGGCGCCTCGGTCCCATCGAACCTTCAAACCCGAATCACACAAGAACCGATTCGAGGGGGCAGACGATCCCGCTCCCGAACAATTATATTTAAATTAAATGAATGAAATTTTTTAATTTTCATTAAAAAATATTATTATATAGACCATAACTATCATGAGACTACTTTCGTGATCCATAGTTGGTCTAATTAAGATTTATCTTTCTACTAAAAACCTATTAGATGAAAATGTTATTTGAGGTATTATTCAATTTTTTCTCGTAATCGGCCTCCCATGTCCATCATCACTTATGAGGTAAATATCAGGAAGACATTATTCGATGCTTTTACTCATGGGCATATATTTTAGAACTTTAATCACTACAAAGCTTAATAAGTTCTTCCATGTCCAAAGTGAACTGAAGTTGGGGAAGAAAATCTTTATTAAAGAGAGTGTGAGTGAATTATATGCATATGTTAACAATTAACAATTGTAGAGATTAAAGATCAACTACATGTATGATGTTATAAGAAGAATTCTTAAAATTGATATTGTTAGTTTCTTATTTGGCCTTGAAAAGATAAAATTTATACTTATAAATGCATTTACAATTGAATGGAAGAGCTTAAGTTGTTAAGTTGTCATTAGCGATTAACAAAGTTAATGATATTTTTTAAAGAGGTTATCGATAATCTTAATAATTTGGGTTAATTATTTCAATTATATATAATATATAAAGTTTTAAAACTCTTAACTACTTCCTACAAGGCTATAACTACTAGAAAATTAATAAAATTGTCAATTTTAATAGTAGAAAATATCATTAATTTCAGTAATACATACTCTAAATTCAATCCTAAACTTTTTTATGACTCCACCATTTTCAAATTCGTCTCTTATATTAAAGTTTTTTAATCCATACAAATAAGCAGAACTTTCTAAAATTATATAACACCTAAATAAATGTAAGTTATCAATAATAAACATAAGATAATTATATGCATGAGCTACATCTAATATGACTTATACATGTTATACATTTTACTTTAAGCAAATTAGTGGGCCCTATAATTAAATAATTAATTAAATAAACAAAATAATAAAAAATAATGTTATACAATGTCAACATAATCTAATGTTTAAAATCATTTTATTTTAATTATCAAAATAATTGTAATAAATATTAGTTTCAAAATACCAATTAATTTGTGTATCTTTCGAAAATTTAAAAATAGGTGATTATGATATTTAAAAAATATAAGATTTTATTAACCTCTTATTTATGCCCCATACTTTTAATATATATATGTGTGTGTATATATATATATATATATATATTATTTTGTAAAAACTATTAAAAAAGTTAAAATTTAATATGTATCCCTAAACATGAATAATAAATAAGGTATGTAACAATATTTTTTTGTTTGTTTTGGTAGCAGTCTCGGGTTAGAAAGTTTTATAAGTTGAGGAAGATGGAGAACTTTTAAAACATCAAAGATATTAAGACATAATTTTGTGAAAAAAATATTGGAATTTAAACATAGAAAAAGATAGCCGACTTTATTTTATTTTATTTTAATTGGTTAGATTTCCTATTTTTTTTGTCAATTGACAACTTTTAATTAGGTCTTTTAAATTTTTTTAAATTGATGTATTTTTAATTAGGTCGTTTAAAAAATATATATTTTTAAATTGATGTATTTTATAAGGCATTTAGTTATATTATTTTGAGCCTATCTATTTTTAAAATATAAAGTAATATTTAAAAATTAAGACTGACTCTATCTAATCGTGGGACCCCACATTTCTCCTTAGCGGGCCAACCTAATCGACGGTAAGGAGCACCGCTCGATTGAACGCGGACGGTCTTTACGCGATAATGATAACTCTCCCATTTCAACTGATCCAAATCTGACAGCTGACATCAATCACCACACATCAGGTTCAATCCAACGGCCAACGTAAACACCAACGTGGCTAGCAAAAGTTGAAGCCAAAGTACGTCCTTCATTCATCTATCTATATATATGGTTAAAAACTGATCGTCGCCTCTGACTTCACTTTTTATCAATTCTGGCTATCATGGGTCATGTGTTCAAGAACCTCTGCAATACAGGAAACTGCACCAAATTAGCGATGAATATGGCACTCCTCATGGAAGCCCAACGCCCAAGGGGCTTGTAGCAGTGATGGCAGGTATCGAGGGAGAGGAGAAAGAGAGGTTCTTGTTGCCCTTGGCTCACCTCAACCATCCTCTCATACAGCAGTTTTTGGTTGACGCCGAAGAAGAGTTCGGATGCTGTTACGAAGGCCTGGTAACTCTTCCTTGTGATGCTTGCAAATTCGGGAAGGCTATGGACATGATCATTCGTGGCGATCTGCATGGCAAGAAGCTCCATGGTTTCCCTTAAAGACCCGAAAATTACAACAATATTAATATTGTTCGTCGGGTAGATATACAAGTATTGATGATCTGATATTTATTGTATGGGACATCAAATTAACAATTATAGGGAAAATGGACTTGGGGTGTTACATCCATTTCCACATTGAAATGGAGTTTGAAGAAGAAAATCTTTGTTGCGGAGAGAGTGTCATATGTTAACAATTAACAATTATAGAGATCAAAAATCAATAAAAGAAGAATTCTTAAAATTGATATTGTTAGTTTCTTGTTTGGCCTTGAAAGGATAAAATTTATACGTATAAATGCATTTACAATTGAATGAAAGAGCTTACGTTGTTAAGTTGTCGTAAACGATTAGCAAAGTTAATGGTAATTTTTCAAGAGGTTATTGATAATCTTAATAATTTGAGTTAGTTATTTCTATTATATATAATATATAAAGTTTTAAACTCTAACTACTTCCTACAAGGTTAACAGTAGAAAATAACATTAGCTTCAGTAATATATACTCTAAATTCAATCCTAAACTTTTTTATGACTGCACCACTTTCAATTTCGCCTCTTGCATTAAAGTTTTTCAATCCATACAAATAAGCAAAGCTTTCTAAAATTATATAAGACCTAAATAAATGTCAGTTATCAATAATAAACATAAGAGTTTTATGTACGTGAGCTACATCTAAAATAACTTATACGAGTTATACCACCTTTCATTTTAAGCAAATTAGTGGGTCCTATAATTAAATAATTAATTAGATAAATAAAGCAATAAATAATAATGTCATACAATTTCAACATAATCTAATGTTTATAATCATTTCATTTTAATTATCAAAGTAATTGTAATAAATATTAGTTTCAAAATACCAATTAATTTGTGCATCTTTTGAAAAATTAAAAATAGGTGATTATGATATTAAAAAATATAAAATATTATTAACCTCATATTTATACCCCTACTTTTAATATATATATATATATATATATAATTATTTAAAACCTATTAAAAAATGTTAAAATTTAATATGTAACTCATATAAGTTATAATAGGATGTGTTTCCCTAAACATAAATAATAAACAATAAATGTAACAATATTTTTTTTGTTTGTTTTGGTAGTAGTCTCCGGTTAGAAAGTGTTATAAGTAGGTAGAGGTAGATTGAGAACTTTTAAAACATCACAGATATAAGGCATAGTTTTGTGAAAAAAAGATATTAGAATTTAGACGTAGAAAAACGAAACTCGATGGACTTTAATTTATTGTATTTTAATTGGTTAGATTCTCTATTTTTTTTATCAATAGGCAACTTTTAATTAAGTCTTGTAATATATATATATATATATATTTAAATTGATGTATTTTATAAGGTATTTAGTTGTATTATTTTCAGCCTATTTATTATTAAAATATAAAATAGTACTTAAAAATTAAGTAAATAAGACTCGGTTCAATCGAGGGACCCCACATTTCTCCGTAGCGGGCTCAATTGAACGTGAACAGTCTTTACACGATAATGATAACTCTCCATTACACGTGATCCAAATCCGACGGCTGACATCAATCACCACACATCAGTTTCAATCCAACGGCCAACGTGACCACCAACGGGGCTAGCAAAAGTTGCCGCCAAAGTACGTCCTTCATTCATCTATAAATATGGTAAAAAACTGATCGTCTCCTTCGACTTCACTTTTTATCATTTCTGGCTATCATGGGTCATGTGTTCAAGAACTGTCCAAAACTGTTCATGAGATCTCGACGGAAGCAATACAGGAGACTGCACCAAATTAGCAATGAGTATGGTACTCCTCATGGAAGCCCAACGCCCAAGGGGTTTGTAGCAGTGATGGCAGGTATTGAGGGAGAGGAGAAAGAGAGGTTCTTGCTGCCCTTGGCTCACCTCAACCATCCTCTCATACAGCAGTTTTTGGTTGACGCCGAAGAAGAGTTCGGATGCTGTTACGAAGGCCTGGTAACTCTTCCTTGTGATGCTTGCAAATTCAGAAAGGCGATGGACATGATCGTTCATGGCAATCTGCATGGCAAGAACCTCCATGGTTTCCCTTAAAGACCCGAAAATTACAACAATATTAATATTGGTCGACGGGTGCATATACAAGTATTGATGATCTGATATTTATTGCATGGGACATCAAATTAAAAATGTCCATTATTCTCAACATCGATGTAATTTTTTTATTGAAAAGATAATAAAAGGCATTATGATGTGTTTCTCATCATTTTCAATGAGTGTAATATATAATATTTATCCTTTTAATATTCAATTTACAATTTGTACTTGTTCTTCTTAATTCTTCACGTCCCATTAGTTTTACCTGGCTAATGTACATGTTGTTTCTTTACTGTATGCATTATGCAATAGGATCCAACATACCGTCGCTGTCAATTATATATATTTCACCAAATATTACGTTACCCTCGTCCCAAACCCAAGAGATTTAATTAATTCTCTCTCTCAATATATATCTAGAGGCATGTTATTGTGCGCTGCATGAAAACGCAGCGCATCAGCAGCATGCAATCTGGGCCGCCTATCCAGATCCGGCGGCCCAGCGTTGTCAGCGCCCCCAGCCGGGCACCCCGCCTCCGGCTCGCCGACCGCCCGCGGGCACCACTGCACCCCGCCCGCCGCCGCCCGCAGGCCACCCCCAGCACCCCGCCGGCCACCGCCACCTGGCCCACTCCGTGCTGCCCGCCGCCGCATGCACCCCAGCACCCCGCCGCGCCACCGCCCCCTGCGCCCACCTGCCGCCCACACTCGCACATGCTGCACACCCCTGCTCGCCGCCGCAGTTTGCCCCCCGCCACCGCCCCTCGCAGTCGCGCCCCTCCCCGCGGGCGGCGGAGGCGAGGTCGCCGGCGGGGCAAAACCAGGGGGCGGGGGAGGGTAGTTTCGTAATAAAAATTTAACTCGATCCCGACTCGAGTCAAGTTTTTATTATAAAATAAAATAAATATTTAAAAAATAAAATAATTTGTAATAAAAATTTAACTCGGTCCCAACTCGAGTTAATATTTTAAAATAAAATTTTTAAGAAAATAAAATATTTTTGTAATATTGACTCGAGTTGGGACAGAGTCGTATTACGAAATAAATTTTTAAAAAATAAAATAATTTCATAATAAAAACTTGACTCGATCCCGTGCGACTTGAGTCAATATTACAAAATTAGTTTATTTTTTAAAAATTTATTTCGTAATATTTATTCGAGTGGGGATCGAGTCAAATTTTTATTATAAAATTATTTTATTTTTTAATATTTATTTTGTAATAAAAATTTGACTCGAATCGGGATCAAGTCAAGTTTTTATTACGAAACTTGACTCGGTCCCCAGCCCCTCGCAGGAGTGTTGGCCAGAGAAAGGTCGCCGACAGTAGGGCGACGTGGCAAAACAGAGGGGTGAGAAACAGGGGAGGGTAGTTTCATAATAAAAACTTCACTCAAGTCGGGATCGAATCAAATTTTATTACAAAATAAACTTTAAAAATAATAATTTTGTAATAAAACCTTATCATCCGACTCGAGTCAATTTTTATTATGAAATAATTTTTAAAAATAAAATAATTTAGTACTAAAAATTTGACTCGATCCGCACTCAAGTCAATATTACGAAATAAATTTTAAAAAATAAACTAATTTTGTGATAAAAACTTGACTCGATTATTGGTAGAAATCGGTGTGGGATCGAATCAAGTTTTTATTACAAAATTAGTTTATTTTTAAAAAATTATTTTATAATATTGACTCGAGTCCCACGGGATCGAGTCAAGTGTTTATTATAAAATTATTTTATTCTTTTAAAAATTTATTTCGTAATAAAAACTTGACTCTGTCCCGACTCGAGTCAATATTACAAAAATATTATATTTTCTTAAAAAAATTATTTCAAAATATTGACTCAAGTCGAGATTGAGTCAATTTTTTAATACGAAATTATTTTATTTTTTAATATTTATTTTGTAATAAAAATTTGACTCGAGTTGGGATCGAGTCAAATTTTTATTACAAAATTACCCTGCTTTGTTTCTTCCACCCCCCCCCCTCTGTGTTGCTGCGCTGCCCCACTGCCGGCGACTTCATCGCCGGCCGCCGCAGGGGGGTGGGCTGGGGCGGGGCAGGGGGCGCGGGTGCTGCGGCTGGGGCAGGGCAGGGGCCCTGAGACAGGGTGCAATGGGGGTGCGCCCGGTGTGGGGAGACAGGGGAAGGAGGGGTGGCAGGGGGGGATGCGGGGCAAGGCGCGGGGGCCGGGGGGTGGGGTGGCGATGGGGGGGCAGGGGGCCTGGGCCGGCGGGGGGTGGGGGCAGGGGGTGCCCGTGGCGGCGGGGCGGCGGGTTTGGGTAGGGCAGGGGAGGGGGGTAGGGGGCGGGAGACGGCGGGGGACTACGGGACGGGGGTAGGGGGTGACGGGGGCGGCAAGGGTGGCCCGGGGCCTCGATGCGGCTGGCGGGGTTCGCGTCGAACAGAGGCGGGGATGGGCGAGAGGGGGTGGTCAGCGGGGACACACGGCCGGGGATGGGCGAGGTCGCCGGCAGGAAGGGAGCGCGGGAACGAAGTTGGCGACGGGGGGGGGCGAATTTAATCGATCCGACGGCCCATGGACGTTACGCTGCTGATGGTAACAACACTGATCGTCTCCTTCAATTTTTATCAATTCTGCCTATCATGGGTCATCTATTCAAGAACCTGCTCAAGAATCTGTTCATGAGATCTCGACGGGTGCAATACAGGAGACTGCACCAAATTAGCAATGAATATGGTATTCCTCATGGAAGCCCAACGCCCAAGGGATTTGTAGCAGTGATGGCAGGTATTGAGGGAGAGGAGAAAGAGAGGTTCTTGCTGCCCTTGGCTCACCTCAACCATCCTCTCATACAGCAGTTTTTGGTTGACGCTGAAGAAGAGTTCGGATGCTGTTACGAAGGCCTGGTAACTCTTCCTTGTGATGCTTGCAAATTCAAGAAGGCGATGGACATGATCGCTGGTGGCGACCTGCATGGCAAGAAGCTGCATGGTTTCTCTTAAAGACCCGAAAATTACAACAATATTAATATTGTTCGTCGGGTACATATACAAGTATTGATGATCTGATATTTATTGTATGGGACATCAAATTAAAGATGTCCATCATTCTCAACATCGATGTAATACTTTTATTGAAGGATAATAGAAGGCATCATGATGTGCTTCTCATCATGTTCAATGAGTGTAATATATAATATTTTTCCTTTTGATATTCAATTTACAAATTCTACTTGTTTTTTTTAATTCTTCACGTCCCATTAGTTTTACCTGGCTAATGTTCATGTTATTTGTTTACTGTATGCATTATGTATTATTATCCAACACGCCGTCACTGCCAATTATATATATTTCACCACATATTACCAGACCCTCATCCCAAACCCAAGAGATTTAATTAATTCTCAATATACAGGGTCAGGCCACCTAGGGACGACCACCGGAAAATTTCTGCAATTGCCCCTAATGTGGACCATTCGATTATAAGAACGGTCCAGATTTGCAGATCTTAAAAAAAAATTTCCTCTCCTCCTTCCCCGTTGTCGCTCGCCACCACCTCCTCCGCAGCCATCACTCGTCACCGCCTCCTCCCCGGCCCACCCCAGGGCCTGCTCCCTAAGCCCCACCAGTGCCTGCAGCCCCGCTCACGTCCGCAGCCGCGCCCCCTCCTTGTCTACCACGCTTGCGCCCCCGCTTGCCTGTGCCCTCGACCCGCTCACCCCCCTCCCCCCCCAGCCTGCCCTACCATGCCCCCTCGCGCTGCCACCCCAAGCGTGGTCCCGGAGAAGGTCCTCGACAAGGAGGACAGGGCGGGGGCATGGGGCATAGGTGTGGCCAAGGCGAGAACCTCCATGATTTCACTTAAAGACCCAAAAATTACAACAATATTAATATTGTTCATCGGGTACATATCCAAGGATTGATGATCTGATATATATAATTCTTTTATTGCTCATTATGTTCAATGTGTGTAATATATAATATTTATCCTTTTAATGTTCAATTTACAATTTGTGCTTGTTCTTAATTCTTCACGTCCCATTAGTTTTACCTGGCTAATGTTCACGTTGTTTGTTTACTGTATGCATTATGCAATAGGATCCAACATGCCATCGCTGCCAATTATATATATTTCACCAAATATTACCTTACCCTCGGCCCAAACCTGACAGATTTAATTAATTCTCAATATATATATATATATATATATATATATAGGAAGTCTATGATGCGCTGCATGCCTTTTGCAGCGCATGCAGCGCATCAAAGGAGAGCCACTGGATATCCAGTGGCTCTCCTTTATTCCAACACCCCCCCCACCCCCCACCCCCCACCACCGCCCGCCGCCGCAGCCGGGATCGCCCCTAACCACTGCCCCCTGCCACCACCACCCTCCCCCTACCACCGCCCGCCGCCGTGGTAGGGACCGCCCCCAGCCGCCACCCCTGCCACCACCACCCTCCCCCCCTGCCACTGCCGCGCCGCGGCAGGGAACGCCCCAGCCGCCGCCCCCTGCCACCACCACCCTCCCCCCACCCCTGCCACCGCCCGCTGCCGCGGCCAGCCCCGCCCCCGCCGCGGCCGGCGCCGCCCCTACCCCCGGCTTTCCCGCCGCTCCCCCCCACCGCCCCCGCTATATTCCCCCCCTCCCTCCCTCACAGACGTCGCCGTCCCCCCTCTGTCAGCCCTGCTACCACCGCGGCGACAACACTGGTCAGCGTGCGGCCAGCGGCAAGGTCGCCAACAGTGGCGCGACAAAACAGAGGTGGGGGAAGGAAAGGCGATGTCAATTTTGTAATAAAAAGTTGACTTGCTCCGGGCTCGAGTAAATATTACGAAATAAATTTAAAAAATAACAAAATAATTTTTTAAAAAAACTTGACTCCCCTGACTTGAGTCAATATTACAAAATAATTTTTTTTAAAAAATAAAATATTTTAAAAAGAGCTTGACTCGCTCCCGATCCGAGTCAATATTACAAATTAAATTTTAAAAAAAATAAAATAATTTTAAAATGAAAACTTGACTCGCTCCTGTTCCGAGTCAATATTACGAAATAAATTTTTTAAAAAATAAAATAATTTTGTAATATTACGGGTATGGGAGACTGCCAGGACTTGGAGTAGTACATATGCTGGAACTTGCCAAGAGGTGTGTGAGAGCCTCGTCTAGGTCAAACCAGGAGGGTTCGACCATGCAGTCAAGGCGCGTCAGAGGATTGTTGGATCTGAATTGTTGATAATGCTTGTTATCTTATCTAAACCTGTAACGACCCGTCTGTTCCGAGCTAAGAGCCAAGTGTTACTATATGAAACTAAGTGTCTCATAAATTAATTTTCTATTAATTTTCAATATTTTAAATAAACCTTTTACATAAAAATATAATAAATACTCGGAATAATCTAAGACTCATGAACCAAACCAAAATCCCACTACCATGCAAACAATCTAGAGAAAAGAATAGTCCAATAATAGAGTCCTCAGTTGTCCCGACTCTACCCATCCTTCCATGTTCATACCTGTGGAGGCAATTCCATGTTAGTGATAAAAACAAAGTCGTATAATTACAAGAAATAATTAATATATTCCACAACATCTGAATTATATTTTTAGTGATTATGAACCTATGCTGAGCTCTTAATATGCTAGGAGGGTGGCCGCCCATCTAGCTACAATCTCATTTATGCGCACATACGCTACATGGCCCTCGGCCTGTAGTTACTGATATTTATCATTGACTCACCCTCTCGGTATCACAAGTGAATAATGAGCCGTCTTACGCCACTACGCCCTGTCACCCCTTTTGGCTTGGGGGCAAGTATTTAATCTTTCAGGGGGTGCTGCCCTATGTCGGATTGAGTCAATTCATTGACCCCGTTGTGCTCGGTGCATGGTGATTGAATATGACTCAAGTTGACCAAGACACTCACATAGTAATTTTTAAGGGTGCTGCCCTGTGTTGGATTGACCTAATTCTTTGACCCCGATTGTGCTCGGCACATGGTCATCAAATGTGGACTCAGGCGGACCAAAACTCCCAAATCGAAATATATAACATTTCAAGTAATTATACGAACCTGGAATTTTGATGAGGTACCCACAACTATGACACATGATCTTAATATGGATGTAATTTCTCTAAAACCAAATGTGCTCACAAACTCTCAAGTTGATGTTTCATTTTCTATCAACAGAATTCTCCTTTATATAGAAGAATATGCGTGGAATTCAAAAAGTCATTACATTAAATTTTATAGAAAAGAACGTAATCATAAATAACTATATTAACTATTTGTGTGATAATAAAAAGTCTATTGAGTTAATGCGAATGGGTCCCAATCCCAATAATTAATTTAATTAAATAATATTTAAAATTCTTTCTAAGATTTATAAAACCCTAAATAAAATAACTTAATTATTTTTTCGCGGTTTTACAAAACCAATGTTGGGTAGTTGGTTGCAACAAAGTGCAGATACACCACAAGTTCGTTGGAGATGAGTTCCTATAAGATGAGGACATTGGCCATTGGATGGATATCGAATGGTGATGGTCTGTTTGGCATCGTCATTGGATATATGTGTTACGAACTAGTGGCTGATCTGTTGAGTGGATGAACATGGAATGGTATCTACATAAGGGGACGTCTCTCTTGTGTAGAAAGGGATGGAGAAATTGTGTTGCTCTTTTGTGGAGAGAAGAGAAACGTGATCGTGCAAGGAGACATTTGAAGTTGTTGCGACCAACTCTTCGAGTCATGGGTTGGAACTTCAAGGGGACTACCGGAGTAGTCGTCTGCTGGGATCATGGTACACAATTCTATGTACGCAACTTGATTGCATTTCTAGCTGAGGGGAAAGTGCATGTAAATAGGTTGACCAGGGGTTGGCTTGGGGTTGTGATTGTGAGGACACATTGTGAGTGGGGTGCTCGGCTGTTCTCATAGCCTCCCTATTGGGAACGGAGGCAGGGCATGCAGTTTGCATGTTCATGCTAGCCAAGTAGTCAGGTTAGGTTGTCTACTTGTTTCCTTTGTTTCTTGCTAATGAAATTAAGGTTGGAGCAAGGGCTCCGTAATATTGTATAGTGTCAACGTCGTCATTGTGTTAGGCATGGTACCGAGAGCAAGGTCAAGGATTCCGGGTCTTGCATGCTGGAGGGGCTAATCGGTTTGACGTTCGAACAATAGTGCCTTGGCGTGGCTACATATTAGCAGTCATTGGTGTGTATCTCTATGTGGTGGTTGATCTGTTGAATTATTGGTACTGGTAACTATATCAGGCACCGTCAGTCGGGTGCAATATTGTTTCCGGGAGTGCTTGAGTGTGTTATATTGTGCTTCCTCATCGCACTGTTTTGCAGGATAGCTATGTACTCTTGGAAGGCTGGTGTTCTGGGAGGGAAACAAGCTGCACGGTTGTGGTCTAGGGGATGAAAAATTCTACCCTAGGCAAACCCAGTAACACTTACCATGGCTGCTGTTATAGCCCTGATTCATGGGCGTAGCCGGGTATTAGGGTTCGAGTGTTTTTCCTAGTATTCCTGCGTCCATGAAGGGTAGCAAGGCTATCCAAGTGGTGGAAACAGCTTGCTGAGGCTAATCCGTGTTATGTTACAGTACACAAATACGGTGCACGTAGCTGTCGAGGTACCGAGGACTGCTGGGAGCAAGGTGTCGGCATATGGCTGTGAGTTGCGGCACATGTAGCAGGAAATGAGAGTACCAAGCATGTGGTTGAGTTCGAGTCTGAGAAACCTCAAGATGGCGCTAGTCGGGTGTTGGTGTTGAGCATCGCGACTGGGTTACGAGCATTGCGCTGGAAGTGTCGACGGAGTGAGGTTGAGGAGCAACCGAGCGTACCAGCATTGGGAGCGAGCAGCGTACTGGGCATTGCCGAGCAGCACTGCGTACCGAGCGTAGGTGCTGGTGCGTGGGCGTGGGTACGTGAGCGCATGTGGGTGCCACGCCAGATAGCGGCATACCGGAGGAGCGCGTAGCAGTAGCGGTGGTGGTAGCGAATATTGGGCGTGCCGAACAGAATCCTAGTGGTATTAGGAATCCCAGTGGTACTAGGAATTCCAGTAGTACTAGGAATTCTAGCAGGAGTAGAAATGCTGGTGTTTCAAGCGGTAACCAGGTTTTGCCGTGCTGTGCCGACGTTTGGGTCGATAACTACTGGTCGATACAGGGGCAACTTATAGCTTTGTTTCAATGAAGGTGTCAGATCAATTGGGGTTGAACTCTAAGGTTACTACCAGTAAGGTGAAGGCTGTGAATTCACCAGCGAAGTAGGTTCAAGGAGTGGCTAAGAGAGTCCAGATCTGTTTGGGGGAATTCCAGGGCCGAGCTGATTTTATGATCGTGGAAATTGATGACTTTGAGGTAATTCTGGGTATCAATTTCTTGGTGTCAACTTGTATAGGAATGCTCCCACACTTACGAGGAGTAATGGTGATGTTTGAAGGCAATGGTTGCTTTGTGCGGGGACACAGCAGGCCTACTGGTGTAGGAGGTCCCAGTACTGGCGAGGTGCAGCTTGCAGCATTGTAGGTGTTTAAGGTTAGGGAGGAGGGGAGTTCTATACATCTTACAGTGATATGCAGTAACCGAGGTGGCCAGTTAGGGCCGGAAACCCTAGCTGGTGTGCATTCTTCCATGTAGCTTGGAGCGAGCTGCTACAACTTGGTAGAGGTTACCAAGGCCCCAGCCTAGGTGTCAAGGAGGATACCTAGAGGACTTTCCATGCTGCGTAGTCCTAGAGAGGAGGATCAGCTTGGAGTAGCGGAGTCCGTTGGGCAGCGAGTTGGTAAGGTGCGTGTGGGGAAGTCTAAGTTCTAGCAAGGTGTGGATTTGCAGGAGTTTAACATCGTGATCCGAGTAGGAGATTTCTAGGAGTTGCTAGCTACTTCAGGAATTACTTTAGGGATTGCAAGAGTGAGGTACTGTAGTGGAGTGGGGGTAAGCTCTATGCCCTTGTCCGGAGAGTAAGACAGCAGTCCGCGGAGAGGACATGTGATGTTCGGAGGGGAGTCCATCCATGTAGTTTGATTGGAATGCCAAAGACTCACTACCATCAGTCCATCACTGGTGATGAGGCGCAAGGATACTCATTGCATCAGGAGTACCACCTGACGGGAATGAGGCATCGATAGGAGATCAGCTTGTTCCTTGTGGGGTAGGAAACATCCATGACAGACGGGATCTGGAAGTTAGTAGTCCTCATGGGGGATCCACAACCATGTTCAACAAGGACTAGTCAAGATTTGATACAAGTTGATGGAGTAAGTGATGAATCCGGTGTTAGGGTTTCACTTACCGCATTTGGATTGCAAGGAGGCAAACCAGATTTCTCTATCTCCACTGATCTAGAGAGACAACCACTAGATGAGGTGAGTTCGTGTTGGGCTAATTACAAGCAGTTCTTTACATGGAGGAAGAGAAAAAGGGTCGAGTCAATTGATTCACTAGCTTCATTGCAAAGTCTTGAGAATGCTTGGAGCCGGCGATTCTTGGAACCATGGGGAATTGTTTGGCTGAGTTTGTCGAAGAGTATTCGAAACTTGGAGGCAAAAGCATTTAGCTGATTGGAGTGTGTAAGGGTACATGCGAGGTTTGTGGCATGCCAAATCATGGACGATGCAATGGTGGGGGAGCTAGAACCGCTGTGCGACGTGTCTATGGTGCATAGAGTAGGGACGTTGCTGTTTTGTCAAGAGGACATACCGAGGGGGAGAATTGAGTTCGACTTCATGATACAAAGGGGGACATTACCTTCCGATGAGGACATCGGCTCTCATTGGTGGGGGAGTATGTTGTAGCTCTGATTCATGGGCGTAATCGGGTATTATGGTTTGGGTGTTGTTCCTAGTATTCCCGAGTCCATGAAGGGTAGCAAGGCTATCCAAGTGGTGGAAACAACTTGCCGAGGCTAATCCGTGTTATGTTGTAATACACAAATATCGTGCACATAGCTGTCGAGGTGCCGAGGACTACTGGGAGCAAGGTGTCGGCATATGGTAGTGAGTTGCGACACATGTAGCAGGAAATAGGAGTACCGGGCATGTGGTTGAGTTCGAGTTCGAGAAACCTCAAGATGGCACTAGTCAGGTGCTAGTGTCGAGCATCGCGACTGGGCTACGAGCATTGCGCTGGAAGTGTCGGCGGAGCGAGGTTGAGGAGCAACTGAGCGTACCAGTATTGGGAGCGAGCAGCATACTAGGCACTGCCGAGCAACACTGTGTAGCGAGCGTGGGCGTTGGTGCGTGGGCACGGGTACGTGAGCGCATGTGGGTGCCGTGCCAGATAGCGGCATATTGGAGTAGCGCGTTACGGTAGCTGTGGCGGTAGCGAATACTGGGCGTGCCGAGCATAATCCTAGTGGTACTAGGAATCCTAGTGGTACTAGGAATTCTAGCGGTACTAGGAATTCTAGCAGGAGTAGGAATGCTGGTGTTTAGAGCGGTAACCAGGTTTTGCAGTGTTGTGCCAGTGTTTGGGTCGGTAACTGCTGGATGCATTCTGAGGTTGATCCGATGAACAAGTGCTGGCTAGGGTCAAGCCAGGAGGGCGAGACAAGTTGACCAGCGGTGCAGCCGGAGGATTTGTGCATGTTCATGGAGATAAGGATGGATCATATCTTTGGGAAAGATTATGATATCCTTTGGATGAGGACGGACAATATATTGCAACTAAGGATTTGGATAAGTATGGAGATAGATACAGTATCTAAATCTAGAGAATATCATCTAGGGTTTGAAGATACACGGAGTTGATGGCCTACATAAGAGTATGACGGCTCTCATGAGACAGAGGATGCCTCATTGTGCAATTGGAGTGCCTTTGAGAGTAACGGCGTGAGATCTCTTGAGGGATGAGGTAACCGAGAGGGAGGAGACTCGTGGAGTTGTTGCAGCCGGTTCTTGGGAGGAAGGACTGAAACTTCATTGGAGGCCTGCTGGAATCAAGGTACAAGTTGTGAGTCCCACAACCTGCGTGCTTTGTCTTGTTCACTAGAATTGCATGTAACAAGTTTAACCGTGGGGGAAGACTTGGGGTTGTGTCGGTCACTTGTGGGAAGCGATTAAGAGGGTTGCTTGTGTGATAGTAATCATGTAGTCCCTTTGTGAGGTTAGGTAGCATTAGGGCGAGGCTAGTGGGGGCTGTCCACTAGGCTGAGCAAGTGCTTGAAGGCAAGGTAGAGTACTTGTAATCCTTGTATTTGGTGAATAATATAAGGTTGGGAGTGTTTTCCCGTATCTCTATGTTTTGCAACAGTTGTGAGAATTGATTGCTGAGACGAGCAAGGGCAGACGGGCAGTTGTTGTGGTAGTAGGTGCTTGACTCTCGAAATAGTGACTGGGAGTGTTGTATCGGTGCTTGTGTATGATCGAGCACGGGTGATCGAGCGAAGGGCTGAGTGGTGCAGCGGTATCAGGGAACGCAGTGCTGGTACTGTGATCGGTAAACCTCGGTGCTTGGAGTTGTGACCGAACACAAGAAGTAGGGTTTGGGAGTTTGCTTCCGAGAGTGCATCCTAAATTATGTAACTTGTGGAAGGCTGGAGGGGAATACGCCATGCTGTGCGTGTTTGGCGAACGAAAAATTTTGCCATAGAACAGCCATGTGATAGCTGCCAAAAAAGCTTCCAACTAAAAAAAAAGACTTCAGATTCCGCAATAGCAACAAAATTCTAAAATATGGCTGGATTTGCACGTCAGTCGTCCAAAATTACTTTACCCAGATCATATGTATTAACACATGTGCAATAGGTTGTCACCCACATAGACATTGCCAATGCATTGTGAAACTACAGGAGTCATAGGGAAACAAAAAAATAAAAGATAAAAAGTAATAAGCCACATGCGCATATAGAATTACCACACACATGTAACACAAACATGAATTAAATCATGCTGAGTCTTCCCAAATTTATCTACATCCCTAAACTGGCAATCATTCTACGGACGGCCATTCTATTAACAAGCAATGTGCGTTGACACAAATCCAACGAACAGGCATTTGCACAACTCAATGCAGCATCAATCAGTACAAGCCAAGGAAGGGTTAAAGAATAACACATACCAACAAATGCAGGAAAATTAATGAATAACACAATTCTTCGGCCATCCCTGTAATAACTTATTTGAATCAGACAATCACACACTCTTATTCAATAAGACGGTAAAAGACCCAATCTTGATGATCAAAAAACACACAACATATTCAACGCATCATGAATCTTTTCAATTTGTATCAAACAATCATACACGACCTCCACTAGGATAAACTCATCCATTGAAATCCTTAATCAATTCTTCTCTTGATCTCACAATCCATCAATCAATCAATCAATGGCACTCATTCAATGAAAGGGTGAATGACTCCTTCTCGATGATCAACCAATAGACATGTGCAACGCATTCAACGCACCATCAATCGACAAGACAGGAGGTAACGATCGACATATAACAAGAAATGCAGAGGCTGTCCCAACAACATCACACTTCGTTCACACAAAGAGCTTGACAATGAACAGTACTATTCTTCGTGAGAGGATAAGGGCAAGAAGAAGAAGAATATGGACGTGCCTCAGACCTCCACTGCTTGTCGCAGCAGGAAGACGTCGCCGGAGAAGATGGTCGGAGAGTGGCCGCTGCTGGATCATTTTTCAAGTTCCGGCCTTTTTCTAGCTGAGT
The DNA here is from genome assembly GCA_033002965.1 of Piper betle. Taxonomy (NCBI): domain Eukaryota; kingdom Viridiplantae; phylum Streptophyta; class Magnoliopsida; order Piperales; family Piperaceae; genus Piper; species Piper betle. The sequence continues at coordinate 45,213 of JAURVB010002250.1, read as the reverse complement.
GGGCTTGAATGGCAATCTGAAAAGCCCATCCCTGAAGCCCAATTTAGAAATGGTAATCTGAAAAGCCCATCCTTAAAAGCCCAATTTACACTAAAAATCATCTTTTTATTGGATATACTTTTGTTATGGAATACCGAAACGATTTTGCAAATGGATAGTGTGATATATTTGTAAACGATTTTGCGTTTCAACTTTCTCATTTCCTGGTTAATAATTAATTATATGTATAATTATAATTATCTACTCTCAATTAATTTGGCGCAAAGGGCATACAACTTAGTTAGTGGTTCGACTTGGACATACATAAAATAGTTTAGATTTGAGTCTCATATATATTGGAGATGCATTTCATATATAATTTATATGAGTTAGAATTTCTGCTTTGAACAATTAAATATATTTTATTGCACAAAATCTATATATACTTTTAACTCGATTAACATTATACTTTTTAGTTTATATTCCAATTATTTATTTAAATAAAATCTATCATTTATATAAAATTATAAGAATATTAAGAGAAGTTTACAATTAAATGGTGGAGCAATAGATAATTTACGATTCAGCAGTACTTTATATAACTTTTCAAATTCAATGTTATTTTTCACTTAATGTTTAAAATACCATCACATTTTAGATTGGGCTTGAATAAGACTAACTTTAAACTAAAAGCTAACCTAAACTATTTTTCAAACATTTTTTTAATAAAATTATTGTTTTTGAAAAATAATTTATAAAGAAATTATTTGTCAGATTTATAAAATAAATTACAAAAAATTTATTTTTCAGTTTATATTTCAAAAAGAATATTTTTATAAAATATTTTTTTGAAAAACTAATTACAAAAAATATTATTGTTAAAATTTATTTTTCAAAAAAATCAATTCTTTTATAATTTTTTTTCAAATTTGGCTAAATCCAGCGACACAAGACTTAATGTTGTTTTTGTAATGTAGTTTAAAAAAATGATTTTATAAAAATTGTTTAAAAAATAGTTTAGTTTGGTTTTAAAAAATAACTCATATAAAGTACTATTGAATTGTAAATATTGTATTTTCCTACCATTTAATCGTAATTTTTTCTAATATTAATAAGGTTTATGTTAAATTTCTAGTTAACTAGTATACATTTTTTTGTCAAAACTTAGAGAGAAAATATATAATCAAATTTAAATTTGAGTTCAATTATCTTTTAGATGATATAAAATCCTTAAAATGTATTTTTTTTTAAAAAAAGGAATCATTTTGAGTGAGGTTAATTTGAATTCTAGATCAAGGTTATAACTTAAATAAACTATATTTTTAAAAGCAAAATAAAATACCAAAAATGGTATATCTATATAAAATATTTTATGATATATAAAATTCAAACAAAGAGTTATATTTTATTTCATTAGGGAAAATGGTAGTTAAAGGGGAGTATAAACAATATATAAAAGAGTTGTCTATATTATAAATGTGTCATCACAAGTGTCTCCGCCAGTTTAGAGAGTATGCTAGTCCAAGTGGCCTCTTTTGTTGGCAGGATAGACAATATATCTATCAGGAGACCGTTAGGAATATTGCTCAAGAAATCAATATTAGGCTTACAAAAAAATCAATATTAGGCTTATAGTATTTCCTACGCTGCTTGGGGATACTACTTCCTTCTTTGACCATGGCTTCTAAGATCAATAATGGAGTTACAATACAAACAACAAAGTAGCTTTCTCAAACGAAGTCAATAATGTTGGGTTTATCTCACATCAGTCGTGATAGGTTGTTGGTGACTTGTATATAGGCTAATGAGAAAGCCTTATTCCTTGAGCTAACTTTTAGATTAAGAGAGGCCCGTGACACCTATTCCAAGTTTTCTTTGGTTGTTTAAAAGTCCTTATTGGGGGCCCGAAGGGTCCAATAGTGGTTTCAGAGCTTGGGTGGGGGCCTAAAGGGCCCAACAAGTGAGTATTAGAGCCAAGTTCAAGCCGGGTTTGCCTACGTCGATTGTTGTTGCCAGATGGGTGCCCTTTGATTTGAGGGTTCGAGCCGGGCTTGCCTATGTCGATTATTGTTGCCAGGTTGCCTACGTCAATTGTTGTTGCCAGGTGGGTGTCGTCTGATTTGAGGGGAGTTGTCAGACGATGATGGTTTCGGGGACACGTCCGATGTGTGAAGGGGAGTTGTTGGGTTTATCCCACAGCGGTCGTGGAAGTTATTAGTGACATTCCTTTGGTTCTTTAAAAGTTCCTTTTGGAGCCCGAAGGGTCCAACAGTGGTTTTGGAGCTTGGGTGGGGACCCAAAGGGCCCAACAAATAGAGATACCAAAGTTCCTAGCTTCACTCTAGCATGTAAACCACAGAACATCTATTAGAATATGTTTTCAAATAGATGATAGTTCAATATTCGACAATGCAAAACAACTTTATTAGAGACATAATTATCGTTTCATTCTGTAGTTGAAGCAACCAATTTTTGACATCTTGAATTGTGATGCAGCAATAAAAAATTGAAAACACATCCAATTAGGCCTTTCTGTTGGAGATTAATGAGAACAATGATCCAACTAAAGGTGATAATTCGCTATAAACTCAAGCATGCACTACCCTGGAAATCCAAGCATTACACCAAATGACATTGAAGAGATGATTTAGTGATACTTGGGAAGTAATGGTCCCATGAAAGCGAAGAGGATCTTATGAAATTAATACACATGAGAAAGTTCCACAAACAAAATAAGCTTGTATTCAGACAAGTAACATAATTTAAAAATTCCAAACTCAAACTCGACTAGGCATGTCATAGAGTAGAGTCAACTTGAAGTCGATTCCAAGCCGATTAAAATTTTAATTATTTTAAAAAATTAAATTAATATATATTATTCTTTTTACTACTTGAAATTAATAATTACATGACTGAAAAATATTAATTTATCTAATCTCAAATAAAAATAAAATATTTTGATTAATGGGAGAGTCAATTTTCAGTGTGGAGTTAAATGTGGAATTTAACTTGGCAGGCCACAGAGTCGTGTCAATAATTTTTTTGAGTTAAAAAAGGAATTTTAAAACTACTTAACCAACATGGATGCATATTAAATGAAAAAATATCACCTTTGAACTGAAAAGCTTCTTAACAAATATAGGAAAATCTTCATGCCAAGCCTCACAATTTCCATCCACTAAGGCAAGGTGAACACTTACACCACATCACAAACATTGTAAAAAGCAGTAAGCAAAGATGAAGAGCGTAAATTATAATCAAGCCATTGAAGTTCCCAAGTTTTCAAATTTTAAAGCTTATGATCGTTTCCGGTGAGAGAGGAGCCGCACGTACTTGCATGGCTGCCATGCAAACTTTCGCCGTCGCTGCGGCCAGAGTAAATTGTTCGGCGGTGTGCGGGGTTAAATATGTTTACAAAGCGGGCTCAGACATGGGCCAAACCCATGGGCTTTAGATGAGCCCTGAGGTGTTCATGTTTGAGTCCATGATAATTTATCCATATCTAATCTAATCTAAACTTTATTAATAAAAAAATCAAAATTTAAGAGATTCAATAAAGTTTTATTTATAAAATTGGAATCTATCTTTAAAATATAAGATCATTATATTCTATATCATCGTTCATTAAAAATTTATTTGTAAATTAGAGTATATCTTTAAGAACAATCCCGTATGACAACAAATTTGCCTTCCAATGTGTAAATGGAACCTTTATTTGTTAGAGTATATTATGATTACCTTAAGAAGGTCGCAATATTCAGGACATTGGATGGAAAGATGATTGTTTGCACAAGATTTGCATATATCCACTTAGGTTGATAGTACTTATCCAGTTATATACATATCCAATTACTGTGGATGATTCATACGCCTCGGAGAAAAAGTCCTCGTGGTTCTGAACCTGCATAAGGGAATTTGTGAGAAAAATAAAGACAAAATTGTGGAACGGAAAATAGCCTCAAAAATTCTATAAATAACATACTCTAATTGTTGATGAAGAGAGGCTAATACGCTAAAGGAAAAGGCTTTTTGCAGAGAGAAGAAAGAGCAGGAAAGAAGCCCTTCTCCATAGATCCGTTTCCCATAACCCTAATTTCATCAACCAATATATGACTTGAAGTACCCCGCTATTCGCTATCTAGTCATCAGAGAAGAAATCATTAAGAGTTGCCCATTAGCCCTGCAGTAGATCTACCCAAAGGTTGCTGCTCCTTGCCAACATTGTCGTGAAGCACTGCGGGCGCTTATTCGTGACGAAGAACAAAGGTGGAGTTGTGGAGCTGTATCCCTGGAGTCCAGATCCTTGCCGCCTTGGAGGGAGAGTCACTACCAAGGGCCGCTGCTGTGAAGGGGAGACGCGAGAAGTCACTGCCGTTGAGACATGTTACAAAAGCCCAGGCCTTTCTCTGAAGTCGTGCCGCTGCCGCTCCACGGATTTTTCTGACCAATGCCGGTGGTTCATGGTGTGCAAAGTGAATTCAGCAAAGAGAAGCTTCAGATTTGGGTGGAGTTCCATCTGATTTCGAAGTTGCCGTCGCCGGAACTTTATTAGGAAATTACCCACTGGAAAAGGGCGACAACAGAGTAGGAAGCGGCAGCAAACGGTGGATTTTGCAGATTTTGTCCAACTAGCGCCGGTCGTTACCGGACCCGAAGTGGTGTTTAAAGCGAAGATAGTGAAGTGATCTACAAACCCAATTCGACTTTCCATGGAATCGGAAGCCACCGTCGCCGGAAAAAATGCGGGAAGAGACCGATCTGACAAGGTAAAAGGCAGAGCAAAAAAAACATTAGCGAAAGGCCGTCTTCGTGGTGGTTTACCGATCGACGCCGGTCGTTCCCGGATTCTCCATGGTGTGCAGCGTGAAGCATACGAAACAATCTTCAGACCAGGGTAGAGTATCACCGGGTTTGTTGTGCCCAATTATTAGACCGAGTCCGCTCGTCTTGTCCGATCCGTAACCATATCCCGCCAGCCCCACGAATTGATTAAACCTGTGACACACCTGGACTCGTGACCGCGTCCGTGACCCATTTATAACCCGGATTTGAATTGGCACACTGTGTACCGCCAGCAGGCGTACATAGAGAGAAAAGAGGGCCTGAGTACGCCACCCGGCCTGGTTCAGTATTTATTTGTTAGAACCAACCTAAAGTGGTCTGGTTTAGTCCATCAAAAATTCGGAAATAATTTAAAGGCATTATAGACCTTGGATTGAGTCGAAACTTACCACCCCACCATTTTTTAACATTCCGGATGGACATAATGGTGAGATTATTTTAAGGATTTAAAGACCAAAAAAGGAAAAATAGTGGTATTAGAGTCGAAGATCTCTATGGCGAATTTATGTAAATGTGGCAAAATTTACTACGTTGTGTAAAGTATAAAAATCAAAGGAAAATTAGTGGATTGTGAATATTAATCTTACCGTAGACTGACTTAGGGATTTAAGTTAAACCTTAAGGAACCACATAAAAAATTTCTTGCGTGCTATTTCGTGTGCTTGTGACATTTTATATTTTCATCGCACTATTTCTTTGACGCGGGGAGGGCGCCTTGGTCCCACCGAACCTTCAAATCCGAGTCGAAAAGACGTGATCCGTGGGGCGGACGATCCCGTGCTCGAACAATGATATTTCAATTTCAATAATATAAAAATGCATAAGCACACATTAACAATAAACAAATGTGATTGTACACAATGGCCGATATCGGCAGCCGGTGCCAGAGAAGATGGTCGGAGAGTCGCTGGCAATACAAATGGTGACAAAATGGTCGTGTGCCATCGTTGGTGGGCTCGAACTTAGTCGCATGTATGGATTTAACAGGCCCATTGGCAATGCCCCTTGGTGTCCAATTAGAAGGTGGCACTTTTGGGTCTGTATTAGTTTTAAGAACACTATCATGTAAATTGGCATTCGGCCGTTAATTTTATTTATTTATTTTTATATTTATCACCCACATTATCTATATTTTAGAGATAAAGATAACCTTAATTGGATGAGAAGATGTAATATAATAATTTAATTTATTTTTTAATTTTTTTTAGTATAAGTTGATAGATTGGATTTTCTAATTTTCCTCGTAGAGTTCTTTTGACTTTCTTTTATTAATAAGATTAGATATAAGTACGTAGTTTTAAATATTATATTCTACCATCCACTTATACTGGGTGTACACGTACCATCTTCCAAGGCGATACATTTAAACTTTTGAATCACTTTAATCCATGCTTGTTTTTTATATGATTTTTTTGTTGAAAATTCAAGTATTTTAACTAATATTTAATAGAATATTAACGACAAAATAAAATTTTATATTTCATAAAATGTTTATTTATAATTCTAGAATTTAGTTGAACTCAGATTCAATCCGATTAAACCAAATATATTTTGTATTGGATATAAATATAGTATGATAATCTAGTTGATGAATAGTATTTTATATTAAATATAAGACGTTAGAGGAACTATTCACTGGAGGGTTTTTAGGTTATAAATTTTGACAAAATAAATGGCGATATTCCATTCATAATGGTAATTCATTTTACAAGCAGAGTAATTTGTATACTAGAGTGTTTCTATTTTAATAGAGTAGTTCTAGAGGCGTGGTTAGAAGTCTTTTAAGCTAAATTGGATAACGATTGGCAATCATACTATTCAAATTCGGATATTATAAAACTGTCCATGAAAGATGAAGAGGTCAAATATGGTAGAAGTATGCTACGCATTCAAAAATTAGCAAATGCAAATTCTTTTTTGGTAAATATAATTTAAAATATGTTTACTATCGGTTATTTACATGTATGCAGATTGCCATGTCTGATTGAGCTCGGTATTCAACTTGGAAAAACTCTATTTAGAGGTTAACTTGATGATACATGAGGCGGGCAGTGGCTTGCTCCGTTTAACTTGGCTCGGTTTAAAGTTCAATATTTAATATAAAAAATAAAACTTAAACTATAGATTTCTTTCTGCAAATTTACTTAATTATAGAATAGCATGATATTATTATAATTTTAAATAAAAATATGCATGGTTATATTACCTTTTATATATAATCATGTTAGTTTGAGATATTTTAATTATAAAAATAAAGTAGAGTATAACGATAAGAAGAGTGTTGGTAAATATAAATAAACAAAAATTGTTCGAACTTGAAACAGCTCAAATAGTAATTGGCTCAACTCAAACTCAAAATTTAACAAGTTGAATTTACGCTAACAAAACTTGGCTTGCTCGCTCGAAGAACAATTCTACGCCAACTAATCTTGACTAAATAGTTTCGAGTAACTTTGTTTTGGGTAGTTAATAATTAACCATTATATAAGGTGTTTGTTGTATTTATATAGAAAACACTAATTAGCATTGACAAATATAGTTAAGCATTAATTATCATTTTATTTGTCGTGTCCACTCGTCAGACCCGCCAGTGGTATAGGAGGTTCGAAGATGTGGTAAAAAGGTAATGGCTTCGTTAGGAATGAAGCGGTGCTAATGCACACTCGTGTGTGAGACCTATGTTCTAATTTCCTGTACTAAGAGTACATCATCTTAGTACATTGCCTTTGCTTTGATTACCTGTCTGACTATAAAAACAAGAACTTGATTACCTGCTGAAGTCCAAATTAGCAATGATCAATGAATGTTGTAGTATTGAAAATTATAATAACTCGGTTGTATCTTTTATTTTAGATAATATCACAAAAAAAGGGCTGCAATTGCAATTGTAGGGAAGGATGGAAATCCCTAAAAAATAACAGGTTTAAAATTTATATGAAAAATATCTCAGGTTTAAATTTCATGAGGTCAAAAGTAATATAAAAAAAGAGAATCTTAAAAATTCTTACAATCATATGTCCATCTTAATCACTAGCTAGACATGTTCAGCCTCGAAGAAAATTTTTTATGACTAAGAAAAAACACCAAAATCGGAAAGAAAGGGGATATGAACAAACCATATAATTTCTTCTTATCTCCAGCTATACTAATTCGGATGATCCCATGAAACTAATATATGAACAAATGGAGATGCTCTCTTGAACTGTCGAAGCGATTCTGTCACTTCTTCGAGCAAGAAAGACCACTGCGACATCAAATCCTTGGCATAATTTGGTACCACAAAAATCACCAGCTTCTCCAAGTAATTTAACCGTTTGAGCAATAACTTGACAACATGAATTTTCATAGTATTCGTTGTCAAATTCATATCAATCTTCAGACCATTGTCGTTCCCTTGGAACAATGTGTTCAGTTCATACAAATTAATTCCATATACATGTAAACTTCTAAGGTGCAATACCCTTTTTGATAGATGTTCTTCAATAACTTCATCACAGATATTTCTTATGTATTTCTCATCTTTTCTGTCCTGAACAAATAAAGAAAAATAAAAGCAGAAATAAAATAAAACATAAAATACTTTGAATAAGAGACTGATATAGATGTACATATGTAAGACATACTGATTTTTGGAATTTGATAACCAAGGTCTGAAGATTGGAAGAACGGGACAGCAAGTTCGCCATCCCCTTAAGACATCGGGAATTATTCACACATATGTCCATCTGAACATGCCTAGAGCTTGTGGAACCATTGAAGCTCCTTACAGACATAGCCTAATAGCACTAAAAAGAATGATTAGACATACAAAGCATGTAATAATTAAATGAATAAGAAAAAAATTATGTCATGAACAGATTTTCCAAGCAGATAAGAAAAGGAGTCGTACATGAACTTGAAATTTCTTCCCAAATAAACTGCGGGGTTTTATTTTTATTTTTTCTTCTTTACTAGTGTTATTTAAAGTTCTCCTCCTAAGAAATAGACAAAATCATACCTATTTTCTAGATCCTAATTGTATATTAATTACTGCAAAATTTCCTTCCATGATAAAATCTAAACTATGCTAGTTTGCAAATGCAATACCAACTATTACAGTGGCATACAATTTCCCCCTTCACATAATGTTATAGAAGTCCACCACTGCCCGTGCATACCTGATTATCATGAAGGACATCCGGCGATCAAAACTTTGTCATTTGTAATCACATGGTGTCCTGTCATTTTGGTAGGTGGAAGAAAAAGAAGATATATATCTTTCATATTATTCACAATCTGCTTTAGTAATTTTTTTTACTCTTTTCTTTCTAATATATATGACTTCATCCATGCTGGTTACTAACTTCAAAATCAAATATTACTGTGTCAATACATCTTTCAGATTGACAAATGCAACCTGAAACCAGGTTGATTAGATGTTATTATTTTTCTCTTATTTCATGGCAATTCAATAGTAGTATTTGTGACCAATAATCTATCATGCCATCATACAAACAAAAAATTAATATAAAAAAGGCTTATTACATTATAAATAATAGAAAGGTCAAGATAGCAAATATACCTTCGTGCACCGCACACCAACATGCAACTTTTTCACAAAACTAACATCAGCCAAAACAATCCTTTGATCGGCTCCATTACGATACAATAACATGTTAACCGACGCTTCAACCAGAGAAGGAAGGTAAATGGTAATCTTGCAGTCCTTATGCTTGCAATCCCATAGTTGTAAATACCTCAGGGTTCGCGAACATATTCTAATCGCAGAACATTCATTGTTGGATGTTCGAAATACACAAATCACCAGACTCAACCTCTCTAGCAAAGAGCAACTACACATGATGTTGTTAAAGTCCAGTGCATACAACACCACCTTTTTAAGACTAAGGCACTTCAGCAAAGGCCACAAAAAAGAATTGCCGAGCTTCAAATTGCTGAGCTTCAAATTCACAAGTGTCTTGCATTGAGACAAGATTGGTGGTACTGTGTAAAAGAATCCATTCGCAGGTTGATTGATCTTCAATACTAGCATTTCAACGCCATGCTCGACTGCCCATTCAACCCACGAATCCAAATAAAAGGTGTTGATTGTTGACTGACATCTATGTTGTACTTGAACATTGAAATTCTTGATCGTCCTTGACTGGGAAAAATTCATCAGATATCTGTCGAAAGCAGCATATTTACATGTAAAAGGTGGGCAAGAACGTTTTGACTCAATGTAATAGATGTCAACATTGTAAATGTATCTCCATAAGTGTCTCCATCTTTTAGAGAGTATGCTAGTCCGAACAGCATCTTCCGTCCGAAGAAGAGACAATATAAATATTAGAAGATCATCAGGAAATTTACTCAAAAAATCGTTATCGTAGTCGCAAGATTTTCGATATCGCTTGCTGATGCTAGTTGCTTCTTTTACCATGGCTTGAAGGATCACCCAATTAGAAAAGTGTAGTTGCAGTGCACACAACAAACTAGCTTCCTCAAAGAAAGCTGAGAGAGATAAGGAAGGGTCTAGTCTTCAATCTCTGTATATATACATACGTCCACCTTTAAATATACTACAAAATGCAAATTAATCACGCACTACGTTGAAAATGCACTCAATTGATAATTTTAAATGGAAACTTATAAGCTGTATGTCTAAAAGTATTGAGAGGAGCACCACTCGATAGGTAAGCGTATACTATGTAGAATTCTATCATATGCAGGTAATGATACACTTTGAAAAAGGTGAGTATGACTCTTTGGAATCAAGAATAATCATTTTCTCTACTCTTATCTTTTATGAAGTAAACAACATTAAGCATTGATGCACATCAAAAAAAAAACCATGAACAAGTGCAAGATTATATGCTTCCAAAAGAAACATGAAATTGGTGCAAATAATGAATTGAAAAGGCATGTAGTTTACAAAACCGTTGCCCATCAACCAAGTCAAAGTGACATATATTAGACATAACAAACACCGCAACAAGCATAAACTATATATGAAGGATTTATATTATACCATGCAACATCCATCTAACTTGATTCCAACTTCATAGAATTTCGCAGTGCTATCAGCGTGATGAATATTTTTATTGAAGACATGCAATATGAAAAAGATGGGGGAAAAAAGTTCACAAAGAGAACCAATCAAAAATACTGGCACAGATTTTTCGGAACTTTACCAATGTTCTTCGCCACCGGTGGACACCGCCTGCGAACGTGGCCGGAAAGTTGCTGGAGAAGTCGCCGGGTGGGAAGGTTACATAGACCTCTTAGGTGGGCATAATATTGGCCCATCCAACAAACCCTTTAACTGTACGTAATAAATATTAACTAATTAAGATGAGATATAGCATTCTTTTACAAGATGTCGAGTCATTTTTAGATATAAATTTTAATCTAATTTTGAAACACATACCAATTTTCCCAAAAAAATTTGAAACACATGCTCAACTTTCAAAAAATACATACCAATTTTGAAAATAGACTTACCAATTGAAGAGACACATTATAATAATTTGTTTATTTTATTCATTTTAAAATAAAAATAAATAGCACAATGTGATGATTATGGGAGGGCAACTTTATAATCAGTAATCTTACTTATATTTCATCTAGTCTTAAGTGCCTCATTATATTTTATTGTGGTTTTATTATAAAAATTAATTATTATTAATTTTTCTCTATTTGATTATTTAGATTTTATATGAGATTAATAATAATGATTGTTTAACTGCAATTATTATTTGGAGGAGACCAAAGCAAAAAAGTGTGAAAATAAATAAATCTTATGCATTTCATAATAATGAAATATGAAAAGAAAATAAATAAAATTTATTAAAAATAATCCATAAATATTATTAAATTAATTATCTTTCTGTTTGTATCGATTTGTATTTATCCAATTACGAGGATAACTTATAGGATTTATATTTATCGAATTAAGTGGATAACTTATGGGATTTGTGCTTATCCAATTATAAATAATTTTTAAGCCTTGGAGAAAAAATCCTGGAGAGGATTTTTGAAGAAATTGAATGGCTACCCGTAATCACGGAACAAAAGGAGTTATCAAAGACTATAAATAACAGAGCGAAGGAGGGGCCGTGAATCGAATAGAGGGACGGAAGAAGAAGCATAAAAGAGAAAGAAAGAAAAGGGGAGGAGCCCGGCATCGGGAAGTTATATCTTTCTTGATTTCATTGATTGCAGATTGCTCAAGGCAGTTGACAGTATTCCATATGAGTCCCGACCAATTTATTGAATTATTGTACGTGCGGATAAGGATTTGCAGCCACTCTTCTTGGTTATCTGAGTAAAATCTTGGTAGATCTTTTATTCGCAGCGGAGGAAGTACATCCACTAGCTCTTCTGAATTTAAATCTGACCAAACAAGTTCATACAGAAGAAAAAAAAACCAACGATTTGTCGAATTGTCATGTAAATTGATAACAGAAAATAAAATAAAATAAAATGCCGGACCAGATTCCCTACTTGTCTATTCCACTGTAATAGCCTGATATACTCCACCTCCCAGCCAGCATGATGATGGGGTTCTTAAAAGTGATGCATAGGGATCATCTCCTTATTCTCAGCATTACTTGGCTATTAAAAAAATTGATTTAATGATCTCTCGTCTTGGGTGATATAAAACACAAAGAGCAATACTTCTATACACAACAAATTTCATTTCACATGGACCGCATATGTTCCTAGCTCGCAAGTGAACAAAAAGTGGATTTTGGATGTATATATACAAGTACATAATTATATTATATGCTATTATTAAGGTTTGGGCTTAAATTAAATTAATCTATTAAAGTTAAGGTTAGTGCGCCATTAATATTTAAGATAAATATGTGAAGATACTATATATTTAAGATAAGTATGGATAAATATGTGTAGATACCGGTTTTGTAATCTCTAATTTATGATGGGTTAAATTGAAATTATGAAAGATAAGGATAAATATGGTTATAGTCCCCGAATTTGCCCTGTAGTTTTCTTTTCTGGTATTCCATTATCCAAAAACTCTAGCTTTCGAGAACTGAATTTGGAAGATCAAAACCTAAAGAATTCAAGAAACGTTTCGCTATTATGGATTCAGGTACACTTCCGTTATTGAAGTTGATTTTCTTAATGATTTAATATAAAGAACATCAGAAGAATAAGGTTTTATTATGTTGTTGTCTTTTTGTAAATTTTTGTTATGTAAGACAACAACTTTGTCCATTTGGTTATCACGATTAATTTGATTTGTATTTAATTTTGGATGGTGATTATGTATTTTTCTTCGTTCTAGTTCTATAGATCTAATGATTCAGAATCCCAAAGTATGGTTTTATAAATAAAGATATTTTTAAATAAAGATATTTTTATAACCTTTTTCAGTTTTATGTTTGAGATTATTAAATTTAAATTATGGTTTAGTTATTATTAATATGTTAGAATTTATTAATGACTACAATATGCTGCCAAAGTAGCCTTTTTGTAGAAATTAGTTTATTTTAAAATATTAAGATGGTTGTGGGTATATGACTCATGTGAGTATTAATCGGCCCAAAGGAAAGTTAATATTTGGTAGAATTATATATTTATTTGTGATAATAAATATGAGATAGTTATCAAGCTTCTATGTGGATAATAAATCGGCCCTATTTGACAGGATTTATTATCTATATTTGATCATTGCACTGAGAGTACTACTTACAAATTAATATTTCTGTCTGAAGACTAAATATTAATGTTGTGCTAGGTATCTGTCGATGGGATTAACCATTATTTGAATTATTAATCTTATTATGAGCATGTTGTTTTGTTTTATGGATTCAGTTAATCAATCTGCTTATATAATTTCTGCCAATATCAATTCGGTTCCAATGCTTATTAATCTTGACCATGCATTAAGGATTGAATAGCCTGCTTCTCTTATGGACAAAAGTTCCATTGAGGAAAAACAGGACATTGAGAAGTGGGAACGTTCAAATCGCACGAGTCTTATGATCATGAAGTGTGAGATTCTAGAGACCTTCAGGGGTGATGTGTCTGAAAAGGTTACTACAGCTAGTGAATTTCTTAAAGAAATTGAAAAACGTTTTGTAAAAGACGATAATGCTGAAACAAGTACTCTTTTATCGAACTTGATTTCAATGAAGTTTAATGGCAAAATAAGCATAAGAGAGTACATCTTAGAGATGTTAAATATTATTTCAAAACTAAAAGTACAAAGGTTAGAGCTATCTAAAGATTTGCTCGTGTATTTACTTTAATTTCTCTTCCTGCACAATTCTGTCAATTCAAGGTCAGTTATAACTGTCAAAGGGACAAATAGACTCTTAATGAGCTCATTTCTTATTGTGTGCAAGAAGAAGAAAGGTTGAAGCAAGAACAGGCTGAAAGTGCTCACTTGGCTAGTACCTATTAGGACAAAATAAGAAAAGAAAGAGGGCTAACGAAGCTGGTAATGGTTCTAACAAGCAATAGCAAAAGAAAGAAAATAAGGCTTCTTGCTGTTTTTTTAGTGGTTAACCTAGTTATATGAAGAAGGAATACACTAAGTATCACGCTTGGCATGTAAAGAAAGGTCCATTTCTATTTTGTTTGTTTTGAGGATAATTTAGCTTCAGTGCCAATACACTACTTAATGGCGAGATTCTGGTGCTACTACTCACATAAGTGTGTCAATGCAGGGTTGCATGAGTTGCTAAAAACCAAATGATGCTGAAAGATTTATCTATGTGGGTGATGGCAAATCAGTTGTAGTTGAAGCAATGAGACTTTTAGATTATTATTGAAGACATAATATTATTTGAATTTGAAAGGGACATATATAGTATTGTCTTTTAGACGGAATTTGGTTTCTAGTTCTATATTGGACAAATTAGTTTACTCTTATTCTTTAGAAATAATAAGTTTAGTTTATTTCTAAATTCAAATATTATAGGTACTGGTTCCTTGTCTTTTTATGATAATTTTTATTTACTTAATACTATTGCATCTTTTAATAAAACTTTGCATATGGGTTTAAGTGGTACGAAAGAAAAATTAACCAATGAGAATTCTGCTTTACTCTGACACAAACGTTTATGACATATTTCTAAGCAAAGAATTGTATGACTTATGTCAAATAGAATTCTTGATTCTCTTAATTTATCAGATTTTCAAGTCTGTATTGAGTGTATTAAGGGAAAATAAACAAATACAAGGAGACTATGTGCCAATAGATCTTCAAGCATCTTAGAACTAATACGTACGGACATTTGTGGGCCATTTCCTACGGCTTCTTGGAATGGTCAACAATATTTTATTACGTTCATAGACGATTATTCTCGTTATGGTTACTTTTATCTCATTCATGAGAAGTCTTAAGTATTGGACGTATTTAGGGCATATAAGGCTGAAGTTGAGAATCAACTTGACAAAACTATTAAAGCTATCAGATCCAACCGTGGTGGTGAATACTATGGCAGATATGATGGACCAGGTGTACAACATCTAGGACTATTTGCCAAATTCCTAGAAGAGTGTGGAATCGTCCCACAATACACAATGTCAGGTACTCCTAGCATGAATGGTGTTGCTGAGAGACGAAACTGAAAATTAAAAGACATGGTGAGAAGTATGATTGCTCATACTACTTTAAGTGATTCACTCTGAGGTGAGGCGCTAAAGACAACAGCATACCTGCGTAATGAGTACCAACAAAGGAAACAGTTATGATTATGACTGGAAAAAAAACTTAGTATTAAGTATTTACGCATTTGGAATTATTTAGCTGAGAGAAGGCCTTATAGGCCAAATGAAAGGAAACTCAACAACCTAAGACAATAAATTTTATGATCCCACAATAAGGTCATTCTTTTAGACGGAAAATGCCAAATTCTTTGAGGATGTTGAGTTTAGAGGGAGAAATGAAGTTAGAGACTTTGTCTTTGAAGAAGAATCTGATTCTCTTCCCATGATTGTTCTTGACAATAATCATGATCATATTTTTTATGTTGTTCAAGAAACAATACAAGAATTACAAAACAATGTCGAGAATCTCCCTAATCAAGTTATACCTGAAGAGCAAACTCAACAACCTCAAGAGCAAATGCCATTGAGGAGATCCACAAGAGAAAAGAGAAATGAAATTTCAGATGATTATATCATCTTTCTCCAAGAACATAAGGATAACAATGGTATAGTGGAAGATGATCTAATCAACTTTCATCAAGCTATGAAGAGTTCTAATTGTCAAAAGTGGATTGATATCATAAATGAAGAGATAAAGTCCATGAAAGCTAATAAAGTTTGGGATCTTGTGCTATTGCCAAAGGTGCGAAACCTATTGGTTGTAAATGGATATTTAAAACTAAGAGGGATTCGAAAGGTGATAAAGAAAGATATAAGGCTCGTCTTGTTGCGAAGTGCTTTACTCAAAAGGAAGGCATCGATTATAATGAGACTTTCTCTCCAGTTTCATGAAAAACTCATTCAGAATAATTATGACATTAATGACACATTTTGATCTTGAGTTACATCAGATAGATGTAAAGACTGCATTTCTAAATGGTGACATTAATGAAACAATTGATATGGTACAACCAGAAAACTTTGTATCAGGAGATTTAAAGAATATGGTTTGCAAATTAAATAAATCCATTTATGGACTTAAGCAGGCTTCTCGTCAATAGTATCACAAATTTCATCAAGTGATTCTCTCATTCGGTTTTGAGATGAATGTTATTGATGATTATATATACCATAAATTTAGTGGGAGTAAGTATATTTTTCTGGTTTTATAAGCTGATGATATATTGCTTTCCAGTAATGATATAAGTTTTTTGCACGAAACCAAGAGATTTTTATCAAAGAAATTTGAAATGAAAGATCTTAGAAATGTGTCTTTTGTATTAGGAATTCAAATACATCGGGATCGCTCTCGATGTATACTCGGATTATCACAAAAGACCTATATAGAAAAAGTGCTTATGAGATTTGGCATGCAAAGTTGTAAACCAGGAGATACCCCTGTTTTCAAAGGAGACAAATTCAGTCTCAATCAATACCCTGAAAATGACATAGAAGGAAAGGAAATGTAAAAGATTCCCTATGTTTCAGCAGTAGGAAGTCTTATGTATGTTCAAATATGTACACATCCAGATATTGCGTATATTTTTGAAATGTTGGGCAATATTATTTAAGTAATCCGAGATTGGATCACTAGATAGTAGCCAAAAAAGTCATGAGGTATCTTTAGAGAACAAAACATTACATGCTTACATATCAGAAGTCAGATCAACTTGAGATCATGGGTATTCTGATTCCAATTTTGTTGGATGTCAAGATAGTCATTGATCCACTTCTAGCTATGTATACTTTCTTGTTGGAGGAGTGCTAAGCAGACACTCATAGCTTCTCCACCATGGTAGCTGAATTCATAACTTGTTATGAGGCATCCAATCATGGAATATGGTTATTGAATTTTGTCACATGGCTGAGTATTGTTGATAATATTGAAAGACCACTTAAGTTATTTTGTGACAATTAGTCTGCAGTATCATATTCAAATAACAATAGGAGTTCATCTAAATCAAAACATATAGAGATCAAGTTTCTTGTGAAAGAAAGAGTTCACAGTGGTAAAGTTTCTATAGACTATATTGGGATAAACTCCATTGTTGTGGATCCGCTTACTAAAAATTTACCGCCCAAGGTTTTTCATGAGCATGTTGCTCATATGTGTGTTATATCATTTAATAATATGCTACTTTAGTGGGAGTTTGTTTATTATGTGAATTACTGTATTTAGTTTATGTTTTACTCTTTTACTCTATTTTGGTGATCTCATAAAGTTGGACTAGTTGAAAATAGACATGGTCAGATCAAATTGCATGTAATTTTCATGCTACACATCCATACTTGATCTATGTCATTTAATTATGTTGATGTATGTGACCATGGATGAGTTTAGTTACGATAAATGTAACGAAAATTACCTTGATCCTATATTAACATTAATTAATGGACGAGATTATTATTTTGGAATAATAGGATATGTATTTTGGAGTCCATTAGGTAATATACAATTATCTTTATATATATATATATATATATATATATATATATATATATATAGTCTAACTGGGAGATTTTTGGATTTTGGACGTATATATACTACGTATATAATTGTATCATATGCTATCATTAATGTTTGGGTCTAAATTAAATTGATCTATTAAAGTTAAGGTTAACGGGCCATTAATATTTAAGATAAATATGTGGAGATACTATATATTTAAGATAAATATGAATAAATATGTGTAGATACCGGTTTCGTAATCTCTAATTTATGATGAGTTAAATTAGAATTATGAAAGATATACAGTTATGGTCCCCGAATTCACCCCGTAGTTTTCTTTTTGGTATCCTATTATCTAAAAACTTTGGCTTTCGAGAACCGGTGAAGAATTTGGAAGATTAAAACTAAAGAAGTTAAGAATCGTTTTACTATTATGGATTCAGGTACGCTTCCGTTATTAAAGTTTATTTTCTTGATGATTTAATGTGAAGAAGATCAGAATAATAAGGTTTTATTATGTTGTTGTTTTTTGTAAATTTTTGTTATATAAGCCAACAACTTTGTCCATTTGGTTAAGTTAAAGTCAATTCATCAAAAAGAACTAAACTTTTGATGAAAGTAAACCTTGTAGACGAAGGCCTTTCTACCGCAGATGAGGGAGGGAGGAACTGGCCAGGAAAGTGTTGGCATTGGTGGTCCTTAAGATGAATGAAGCCTGGGATTTTCATCCTCCCGAGAGTGACGCTGATGGAGACGCCGTGCATCTCCACCGTCAATTCCCGGGATGATCGACATTGGAGATGCACGGTGTAGCGTCGCTCCAGGGAGGACACAAGTCCGGTCCGGCTCTAAGATGAATTGTGGCACCTTGAATTGACAAACAAACCTCTGGCAAAAGTACATCATAGGATCAGAGACTATGCAGGCAATATGTTCTAAACGATATTCCTTCATCATCTCAGGCAGGTAACTCAGACAGTTTCGTGACAAATGCTATTCACGGACCCAACATACTTTAAAAACTGCCCGGTTCCTCTGTTACCTGGTTTAATGAACGAAAACAATACAAATAGGATTAACACATGGGTATCATTGCAAGAGTAGAAGCATGGTCATATAAGACACATTTCTTTTCAACCACAATTTTGTATTAACAATACCACTTCCTAACAATCGTTTTTGCATTGATTTAAAAGCTACCTGTTTGACACTACCGACTGACACATGCAAAAATATCTATTGGAATAGAAAATACTAGATGCTGCGCTGTGTATAATGAAATCCGTATAACAATTTTCTAGAGCGTATCTTGGAAAGAAACAGAAGGACGCTACATCTTTTATCGACATAAGAGATCACCCAGAAGGTGTGGACACACAGAAACAAGCATTGGAAAGTAATATGCCTTGGCATGTCTTATATTCCCAAACATAAACTTTTGTAGACACTGCTTTTTTAGAGAAAATTGCAGACACTTCGATTTCTTTGCTTAGGAGTTTTGGGAGCATAGCCTGTTTCAACATGTTCTAGAGAAGACGCTTTGCATTATTGGTCTCCAGGAGGAGGGTTGGTGTCAGAAGGTATCACATAAAACATAAAAATAAATAAAAGAAGTAGAATATAAAAGTTGAAATATTAATAACAAACAAAAACTGCCACTGTAGAAAATTATATTAATAGAGGAACTAAGTATCGATAGGTATCTATATAATTTACGACAAAATGAAGCGAAAAGAAAGACAGATCACCTCAATTTGTCGGGAACAAAAAGGTAATGATGATGATAAAAAGAACTACAGCATAAAATTACCTCCCAAGTTACTATATGACTCTCTGCCTTTAAATGGAGCTAGCAGATGAAAACAGTAGACAGACAAAGCTACCTATTCGAATGATATCTGAAACTCTTGAGGGTATATATAGGGCCATAGGCTAGAAATTTAAGTATAATAATCACCTGTGGTGGACTTTTAATCTGTCATCTTGTAGCAGTCTTCTCGTTTTGCTCATTATACTACCCATCCGCCAGTGTGAGCAGCAAGACGAGACAAATTTCAGATCTTACCATTATGGTGCACCCCAACGGCCCAACCACGCTGATAATTTCGGTATTCCCCTACCATCAGCCTCCACCTGCCCTGCAATTTGCCAATGGACCACCTCAGAGATTGGAGTATGCACATTTGTGCGTTCACATCTAAAAGATTTACATGAATCAATTACTTATTCGTGTTATTTAATCTGATTGACAAGGAGCCAAGGATGCAGAGCTCCTGGCCCTCCACTGATCTGGTTTTTTGTTCACAAATTACATCATCACTGACGTAGCATCTAATCTGATTGACTAATACTAAAAAATTCAACTTAAAAATGAAAAGACAAAGCAGTTCCATTTAGAACAATCAAATAACTAATGAAATTCCATCAATAGAAAAAACAATTCATAAAATATATACATGTATTACATGTACTAAATTTTCTGATTAATAATTTTCAATTCACTTATCATAAATTACTTAGTTGCCCATAAAAACAAATTTTATCTATTAAAGATACCCACAAATTAAAAGCAGATTCAAACAATCAAAAACTCATCAATGCATGCAATTAAAATGGCTTAAAATCAAAATTGAGGGAAGCAAAAACCTCGCAGGAAGCTCTTCGCCGCTGGCGCAATGTCATGGTGGAGGGAACATCTCGGGCAAATCGAGTTGAGTCGAGTTCTTGTCAATCTTGGTGGGTTTATCTTACATGATGTTTGAAGGTGACAGATGATTTGTATATAGGCTAACGAAAAAACTTTATTTTTTAAGCTAGCTGAGAGGCCCGCGATACCTGTTGTGGGGACCATTAGACCCAACAATGGTATCAAAGCCTGCCAACTTGAATCTGAGTCTCTCGGAACTTCACTATAACATGTAGGCCTTCTAGCATGTGGTGAGGGAGATATGTATGGCTCTCCTAGCATGTAGTGAAGAGGAGATGATTTAGATGTGCTACCCAAATTAGATTTTTGCTATAATATATGGACCTAACATATGGTGTGTGTGAGATGATTCGAGTACTATGATGTGTGAGGGGGAGAATTATTGGGTTTATCCACGTTACATTTGGAGGTGACTCGTGACTTGTATATGACCTATGAGAAAACTTTATTCTTTAAGCTAACTCGTGACTCGTATATATGCTAGTAAAAAAATCTTATTCTTTAAGCTAATTTTTAGATTAAGAGAGGTATACGACATCTGTTGTACATCTCTTTTAGGGGCCCATTAAGCTCAACAAACCGAGTAGGGGTGTCGTCTATGGCTGAGTTTATGCCTTTTTAGTGTTGTTAAAATCAGAATCAATCAATCTTACGAAGACTTTGAATTGATGGGTTTAAACTCTGGTGTCGGAAAAACAAAATTAAACCCCAATCAACATAATAATATAAGAGTTATTGAAGGAAGGGAGACCGATTGAAAAGAAGAATGCCCTGGTTGCTCCTCCATCTCCAAGACAACAAGGCATCCACTTTGCTGATAAAAGCTTCGCAAAGGCTCCAGTTTTTTGCCTATGATAAAAAAATAGGACAACTTCTCGAAAAGCTTCACCAACTAATTAATGGACTCGCTCAACTGTTTTAAAATTTTCTTGTGTTCTAACCTTCAAACTTGGTATTGTTGATTTGTTGTCTGCAGATAATCATGCCTTAGAGAGCCTTCCATCTCTGTAAGGCTTCACCAACATAAAATCAACTAATGCACTAACCATTTGATAATTTTAATTGATTTTTAATCATATTTCAAATTGTTCACTTAATTTTAGTCTTGTTTTTTTGTTCAGTTGCCAAATTTCTTGATACGTTTTCATTTCGGTTCAGTTACCAACCAATTACACGACCCTGTTAGTAATAGAGTAACGAATTTTTTTCACTTCAAATAAGCAATCCTTCTCAAGTAATTCAGAATAACAACTCATAATTAATTGGAATTGGAATAAAAAACTACCCCATTTTTATTAATTTAAAAATATATTTCTTACCAGATATCAATATAAAATGCAACTTATGCTTCATTTGCACCCGAAGTAACCAATTTTACAGTCACGAGCTTGCTTGTTTGATTTACATTATACATGTTGCACATGAAATATGAGCTATTCTTCATGTACTTATATATGGGTAACATGAACTCCAACAACTTCTCTTGTGATCTTTTACTTTGTTGAGTTACATTTGGTGAAATTCTCGGTTTTTGGTGTTGTATTTCTTGATTTACACTGAAGCTAGGAGAATGGGCAGTTATTGTCCAATTTGTTTCTTGGGAAAACTAGGTGGTTGAACATAATTTTCAATTGGTTATCACAATGCTCATGTCATATGCCATATCTTTTCCCGTATTACAATGATTCTTTATTTTTTCTTATTTACTTAATATTACAAATACAAATATATTTTTTTAATTTTTAAGGAGAGTGATAATATGTTATAAGATCTTAGATGCAATAAGACACGATCAAGTGTAAGTTATTATCCCTCATTAAATATAAATGGTGAAAGTTTAAAATTTTCAACAATAAATGAGTGGCATTATCCTTAATATCCGGTTCTTTATTTAGTCTTAGAGTGATAATCTGTTGCAAGGCCTAACAGCTATAAGACCACATCAACTTTAACCAAATTACAATCTATTTAATATCCTTGTAGCAATTTCGTTTTCAAGAATAAGTGGGTACTCTTGTATAAACTTTCTTTCGTCTTATAGTTAATGTTGGTCGTAACATCTTCCAAGTTATTTTTTTCTTCCATAAACGAAATTGATCTTCGTAGTTTTCCCCCCAACTTTATGTTCTTAATAATTAAATCATATTAAGTTTTAAATTACATTATTAAATAACAAATAAATTCATCTGACACGAATATTATCACTCCAAAAGCCACATTATTGTAATGTGGGTATTATGTATGACTTTTTTCCAAGAAGGCACATATTATTGTAATGTAACTGCATGTATTCTGCATCAGAAAAAGAAGAACTGCGTTCATTCTTCAAATGTGTGTCATTATGCTCATATGTAGAGAGACGTATGTTCTCATGCATAGTTGTTGAAAAATGCTTTCTACAGATTATTTTATTTATTTTACTAGTGATTGTCTCTATAACATAAATAAAATGATCAACATTCATCCATAATTGCAAAAATCAGAATGAGATGTTGAATTAGATCGGAAGAGAGTTGTTGAATCAAACCGATTCATAAAAAAATAGACAAAAATTGATTTACTTAGATCAGTCAAAATTGATGGATTATTAGTTATAAAATATTTTATTTTGTTTTTACGGTGTGTATTATATTTTATAGTATCTTTTTCATATTTTTCTGAATTTTTTTGAATTATTTGAAGGTAGTTATTATTTTTGACCCGGGTTGGAATTAAGTCAAAATTTTAACTACGAGAATGCCATTGACCATTTCTTTTCCTCCGATTCTCTATCCCCGATCCCTAACAGGCCACCCCTCCTTCACCCCCAACAATGTTGCCTTCGGTTGCCGCACCTACCCCCACCCCGTTGCCGGCCCCACCCCATCCCCCAAGCCCGTCCCCCATGACGTTGCCCAGCCTATTCGCCGCACCAATTGAATTGGCCTCACTGCCCCATCCTCCCCCCGCCCCGTCCCTACTGCCCTCTCGAATCGACCAATTCACGGATCGGCCAAATCGAGTTGAATTGACTTAAATTAGCCGATTCACGGATAGCATGCTTTTTTGAAGCGTAAAACTTTCAATCTAATTTAAATCAGCCGATTTTTTCAACCATGCATTCATCACGGACTCATAATAATTTTTCAAGTTAATATAATTAGATGCTTGTTTTCCATCTAAATGTGCATAAAATTTTCATCCATTAGATATATGAATTTTTTTAAAAAAGCTTAAAACGAGAAATAGTGTATTTTTTATTTATCTTTTTACAAAATTTAATAGATATATTTTTTATTTAGAATATACGTACCGGTAACTTGGCGTGTTATACGTGTACGTCAAGCCTATATACAACAAAAGCCAACGACGTGTCCAATCACGTGGAATTAAATTCCTGTGATCATCCCCACCAACTAGAAAATCTTTATGGCGAGGAAGTTTTAAAAAAGCTATGAATTATCTTAAATGTGTTAAGTTTAATATATTATATTTTGTGTAAAAAATATAAGTAAGTTCTCAAAGATCAAAATTAGATGTCGGTACTCTTCAAAACTTGATTAAATTCGATTTGACTTAAAAATATTCGACGTAAAGCTTAACTTGATATTAAACAAGTCACATCTTAGTATTGGCTATACAAGCTCGATATTTTACACAAGGGATTTGATTTTTGAACAATATTTATCTTAAATTTATTTATTTAAATATAACTAAATTATAAAATATCATTATATGATATCAAAATTAAATAAATTTATGTAATGTTAAATTATCTTTTATGTATAATTATATTAATTTGAGATGCTTTTATTATAAATTAATTTTTTATATGAATTATACAAAAAATAGCATTAATAAATATAAATTAAACTAGATTGAACTCGACTCAAAGTTGAATCGACTCAAATACTTTTTAGCTCGACGCAAATTTGAAATCAAACAAGGCCAGTATAAATTGAGAAAACTTGACTCGCTCCCGACACAAGTCAATATTACGAAATAAATTTTAAAAATAAGTTTAAAAATAAAATACCATAAAATAAAAACTTGACTCACTCCCGACACGTGTCAATAATAAGAAATAAGTTTTCAAAAATAATTTTAAAATAAAATACTGAGTCAATTTTTTATTTCCTTGACTCAAGTTGATACTCACCGGCAGCTGCTTTGACCCTGCGTTTAAAATAACAAAAAACATAATATAAAATCTTGACTCGCTCCCGAGTTGAGTCAATATTAAGAAAAGTTTTTTAAAAATTAATTATTCCATACTGTTGACTTAAGTTGAGATCGAGCCAAGTTTTTATTTTATAGTATTTTATATTTAAAAATATTTTTGAAAACTTATTTCTTATCATTGACTCGTGTTAAGAGCAAGTCAAGTTTTTATTTTATGGTATTTTATTTTTAAACATATTTTTAAAATTTATTTCGTACTAGTGACTAGTGAAGGGAGCGAGTCAAGTTTTTATTATGAAATTGTCATCGCCCTTTCCTTCCACCCACCCAACCCCCCATTCCTCCTTTCACTCGCAGCCCCTGCACCCCACTGGCCACCCCTACCCCCACCCCACCGCAAATGCATGTTGGCTCCCACAAAGGGCACCTCATGTGTGCTGCCAAAATATGGCAGCACACTGTAACCAATTATTGAATGATATAATATCAATAATTTACCAATTGTAAAATTGGTAATTGAAGATGCTTTATATTTGTAGAACAATACTTGCTAGTAGGGGTGTAAATGAGTCGAGCCGAGCCGAGCAAGGTTGTGTTTGAATTTGATGTACTTTTTGGCCAGCATGTTTAAGTTTGTTTGAAAGCTTGATGAGCTTTGATGTAAATGCGTCGAGCCAAGCTCGTCTAAAATTTATGGTGTTTGGGCTTGGCTTGTGTTTGGCTTGTTATATTTTCGAGCTGAGTGAATGTTTGTGTTTGGCTCGTGCTCGACTTATATAGGATTAAAATTTTCTTTCTAACACTACATAAGTTCAATGTGACCTCAATAGTAGCAGTCGAGTATTTTTTTCAAGTTTGAACACATCGAGCTCGAGTTTTGAGCCAAGCCAAGCCAAACACTCCTTAGCTCAAGCTCTGTTCGTTATTCAACGAGCTATCCATTTCGAGCCGAGTATTTTTTCAAGCACAAAATTAACAAGCACGAGTTTAAACCGAATCGAGCAAAATATAAAATGCTTACGAGTAGGCTTGGCTTGTTTACACCCCTACTTTCTAGTTGAAAAAATATTGAATAAATATTTTGAATAAATTGTTATAAAAAGGCTATGCGAATAAAGTTAAAATAGTAAATATCAAAAGAAAATTCGTCAAGTGTGAAATTTTTTGGACCATTATTTGGAGTCATATATGATCTTCGGCTTTCTCTATCGCGAGGATGAACTTCCTTTCTAATAATTGTGGTCAATCAAAATAGCTTTTCCTTTTTCACGTAATAAGTACGATAACATTTGGTGAAGTAGAATATGATGCCATACGTATATGTATCAACCTATTTAAAAATAAAACAAATTATATACATTTGCATTTTCTACACCTTCCGAAGTTTGCATTATGATTGTTTGACAAGTATTCTGAATTTAAAATGGCTTCTTCATCATAATTCTTCTTTTAAAAAAGTAAATATAATTAAATAAGTAGTAAATGTAGGATATATTAGAACATGAAAATTTTTATTTTCAAAATTGAATATTGCGCACCAGTTTTTGTTGATCGATATGGCTCAATTGGGCAATATCCAAAATGCCGAACATAGTCAAAAGAGTGTAACTTGGCTCACCTCTTGTTAAGATTTATTTTGTCCGGCTTCACTTGGAATACATATTCTTTGCCACAAATTTGGACATATCTTTAAAATTAGTCATAACCTATATCTAATATATTAAATTATTAAAATCTATTTCATTATTCAATTACATTCATGTTTAAAATTAAAATTTATATTGTATAGGTTGTGCATGACACATTTGCCTAGTTACCTATATAATATATATAAGATATAACTATTTACTCTTAAAAAGGTGAGTGCATACACATGAACTTAGTCGATTATAGATCGACCAACTGAAAAACTTTGTATTCATTAATTTAAAATTTGGTACAAACAATGGGTGTTATTAGTCAAGTCTATAAATTAGAGTTGTTAATTAGGTTAAGCCTTGACGTGGATCTAACCCTTACATTGGATTGATATAAGTCTAGTGGAAAGAAATGCAAATAGCCAAACCTATTCCATTGGCATAGCCACCAATGTTCATCAATTTTGATAAATATTCCACTGGAGAGCTAGAAGTGCGCCTCCCTCTTCTTGCATGAATCAGTCATCGATTTTGTCGTACACTTTCTTGCACCATAATTTATATAAAAATAATCAATAAAAGAAAAAATAAAATAATATTAATAATTAAAAAATACACAAACCCCTTAACTGCAGGAAGAAAAAGGGTAAGTATAGCATAAGAAATATCTCGAGGAGGTGTCATCAAGTAAATCCTGGCATCTATGAATCTAGGTGCATGCCAATTGCCACTTTTCTTCCCAATCCAATCAGCGGTATACAAAGAAACATGCAAGTTTCCTATATTACATAAGTTATTGTAGTTATAGAATAAAATTGATGCTAATTGCATTTAGCACATACATTGAGGTTGTTGTACTTGTATTGTTTGGCAAATTACTTCATTTACTTCTCCTAGAAATGCAAATTTAAAGTTTTAAAATCATCAAGAGAAGTGATTTATGAGATTCACGTTATGAGCATCTGTTTCTTTTCATCCCTAGTAAAATGTGAATTTGTTTACCCTTTCTTGTAAAAGGGACTTGTTTTTTCACAATATGTATCTATGACAAGCAGCAGAGGAAACTTGAACAATTTATGTGCAAAACAAGCAAAACAAAATTGGAGACAAAGAAGCCACCAAATTTGTAGTCTCCTCTCTTGACAAGTTTATCTTCAATTCTCCAGTATTGTTGACCAATCTGGACTGCCATATGGCTTGCATGTAACTTGCAAGGTACTCCTTGCATATGCTTCCTTGAACAACTTCCGTGTTTCTTTCACCAAGTCAAATTCTGATTGAAAGTAAGAATAGCCCTTTGCGATCACGTAAATCCACATTTCTTCCAAGTGTATTAAATTGTTGAGCAAAATCCTAACAATTTTAAATTTCATCTTCCTAATCATTTCTGCCACACTTTCAATCTTATCCATGTTAGTATCTTCCATCAAATCCTTTACTTCAAAAGCTTTGATTCCACACACATGAATGGTCTTGAGGTTCAACATTCCTGATAAACAATCTTCAAGAACTTTCCCGTCCTCTAATACTCGTTGGAAGTTCCTGAAGTGGATAGAGTGTGCCTGTGAAAGATGGGAAATGAATGCTTACCCATAGGAAAACATAGAAACTACCTTCAAGAAGAAAATGAAATATTAGTACCACATCATTGAAATTTACAACCAAGGTCTGAAGATTGGTATAAGAAGAAATCAGGTATGCCATCCCCTTCAGACGTTCACGATTGTCCATAGTTATTTCCACTCGAACATGCTTAACTGTTGCTGATTTGTTGATGCCATTCTTACACATAGCCTGGGTAGCCAAAATAATGAAAGTTTAGAAATACTTAAAACTGTGTGAGATTCAATAGAAAAAACACTCATCATGAGCATTCCACCTACAAGATTTCAAGTAGATACAGAGAGTTGTCTTGTGCCAACAAGTCGAATATATTTTCCAAAACAAAGAAGATCATAATATATTTGCCCTTTGACAATGAATGCTCTTGCTATTTGAGTAGTTTATTTCTTCGTAGCAAGACAAAATCAATACATGATACTATTGTATTGCAAAGTGAAAGTCAAATATATAAATATTGTCATCACAAGTAATACATTGATATTTTTGTTCATAGGAAAGGCATTAATAACGCTTTATTTTACTCAACAGCTGAACATTTGAAGTAGCTACATTGTTCTTACCTAATTGCTTTTATTTTTGTCTTGTGTTAATAACAAGTAGTTCGCCAAGAGTTTGGAATAAAAAATAAAAAAAGCATATTTACCAACACTATATATCCATACAAACAGGGAAATTTAGAAGCTCAAGATATAAATTATATGGAACACATTTAAAAATGCAAAAAAACTCTACGTGCAGGAAAATTCAAAATTTTAATATATAGAAATTACCTTCAAGTGACTCTCACCAATATGAATTTCTTCCACATGACTGACCGCATCCAAAAGAGCCCTTTGCTTATCTCCATAAGGATGCGTATGCATTTCGATGGAGAATTTAACAAGAAACGGAAGGTTAAGCTCCACATCGAACGGGTCCATGGCTCGGCATTCCCAAAGTTTTAGGCACTTTAGCATAGTTGAACATATTCTTATCAGAGAAGAAAGCTTATAAGGATCACTAAACTCACATCTGACCAAACTCAACCTTTCAAGCAAAGGGCAGGACTCCATGAGATTGTTAAAATCCATGACATCCAAGTCCGTGCAAGTGAAGTAAAAACCTTTCAGCAACGGCCAAGAAGCAGTCCTAATGCTCATATTCAATGGCATGACGTTGCGGAGTTCCAATTCTACAAGAGATTGACATTGAAACAAAACGTCCGGCACTGGGTACAACTTTCGTAAAGTATTAAGAGGGGTTTTGATGTCCAATCCTAGCATCTTCACACGACGCTCAACTGCCCAAGACAAGTATGAATCCAGTTTATCATGAATGCCTGTAGGGTTGCAGTTGAAGTGAAGACAGAACTTATTTTTCGTTATTGAGGGGTCTAAATTTCCGAGAACGTTGTCAAAAGCAAGAAGTTCTCTTCTAAGGGAATCTTGTCTAGTTTTTGGGAACTGAAGTTGATATTATGAATTTGCTTCCACAAATTTCTCCAACTTCTATTGAGTACACTAGTTCGAACAGCATCTTTTGTTGGCAGGAGGCGAATAATTTCAATGAGGAGATCGTCAGGCAATTGGCTCAAGAGATCAATATTTGATGAACTAGATTCCCCGTGCCGTTCACTGCTGCTATTCTGTTTACTTGCTTCCCTTACCATGGCTACAACATTAGCAACAAAGTTCCAAAATTACTTTAATGAAATCATATGTCCAAGTTCCAAAATATGATTATATTTGCACGTCACTCATAGAGAGCCCATGAATTGATAACTTACAAGCGTCATAGAGAATAAACACGGGGGAGTAAAAACACATTCGCATATAGAATGAGAAAATTACCACTCACATTTAGAATAACAAGCAAATTTACCTAAGGACGCCCATTCAACCCGAAGAAAAGTGACGCGGTCTATTAACAAGCAAAGTGCGTTGACATAAATCCAACGACAGACATTTGCACAACTCAACACAGAATCAATCACTTCAACGCAATTGTTAAAGAATAACACGTACCAACAAATGCAGGCAAATTGAGAGTCAAAACCAACGTACTTAACGTGTTTGAATCAGACAATCACACCCTCCTATTCAATAAGAAAGTAAAAGACTCAATCTTGATGATCAAGAAACACACAACATATTCAACGCATCATCATTCTTTTCAATTCACACACAACCTCACACTGGCATAAACTCATCTACTGAAATCATTGCAGTCTTCCAAATCCTTAAAAAATTCTTCTGGGACTCACCATCAATCAATCAAACTCACTCATGCTAGTAATGAAGGACGTATACCAAGAAATGCAAACAGGGGAGTCCCAACAAGATCACACTTCGCTCACACAAACAGCTTGACGATGAACAACATCATTCTTCGTGAGAGGATAAGGGAACAAGAAGAAGAAGAAGAAGAAAGTGGATGTACCTCAGACCTCCGCCGCTCGCCGGAGAAGATGTCGGAGAGTGGCCGCCGGCCGGATCGTTTTCAAGTTCCCGCTTTTTCTTTTCTTGGGTAGGTTTGAAAGGCAATCTGAAAAGCCCATCCTTAAAAGCCTAATTTATAGTAATGGCAATCTTATAAGCCCATCCTTAAAAGCCCAATTTTGAGTAAAAAGATTTTTTATTAGTTATACTTTTGTTATAGAATAATGAAACAATTTATATTGAGTAATGCATAGTGAGATATATTTATAAATAATTTTTTTCAACTTTCATATTACCTATATAATATGTTTAAGTGATATCTATTAACTCTTAAAAAATTGAGAGAATGCTCATGAACGTTGTCAATTGTGGCTCATCCTACTTAAAAACTTGATATACACTAATTTCAATTTTTCCAAACAATGGGTCATATTAATCAAGTCTACAATTTAGAGGTATTAATTAGATTTAACATGTGAAGGTCTTGTCCTAATCCTCATATAAATCCGATTGTGAACAGATATTAGTCAATGTGTGCTTTGTGGAAGAGAATCTATAACGAAAAGAGCACCTTTTTCCATTGTGATTATACAAAAGAAGTATGGAGACTTTTTCATGGAAGGATGAAATTAAGGAGTAAGTATAATTCATGGGAAAGGACATTAGAATTGTTTTAAAAGATAACTGCTCCACAAGTCAAATCAGGAGAGCTATCTTCTTATCATATTTTGACGGAAAAAATTCCCGAATATTTAGACGTGAGAATATTTACCCAGAAATATTATCCAAGAGGACCTTTAAAGATCAAATACTCAAGTTTTGTTATTGATTTTAGTGTTTTGTAATTGTGAGATTTGTGTTCTATTTCATAGTTGCTTGATGTATTTTAGGTAATATTCACAAAAAATTGTATTCTTTTATTGTCTGGAATCAAATTGCTAACATTTAAAAAAAAGAAAAAGAGAAAAAGAAAATCTAAATTCTGCTCTTTGATATCTGTATAGTAACTAGAAGTGGTATATCAAATTCTATTTTGAATGTTTACCAACATTGGCTTCATTTTGTGCTGCTGTGATTTTGGGAACATCTGTTTACTGCCATCCATGATAAAATGTGAAATTGATTTCTATAAATTGTTTCTTATGAAGATTCTTTTTTCTATTCACAATGTGTGTATGCAACGGGCATTATAGAGAATTACAATAGTTTATGTGCCAAAGAAGCAAAATAAAATTGGAAACAATCCAGCCACCTAATTTGGCAACACATGCTTACCTTTAAAAATTTCTAGATATAGAAATAAATTTCAGCTTTTCTCCGCTACCATTTTTTATCCATACCATTTTTTTGAAATGTAAAGAAAAACCCATTTTATTTATAGTGATTATTAATGAGGGGAATCCGAAAGATGGGAAATGAATGCTTACCATGATGAAAACATAGAAACTACCTTCAAAACAAAACCGAAATATATGGCATCTTATCATACTTTGAATTTTATAACTAAGGTTTGAAGATTGGAATAAGAAGAAATTAGATTTGCAATCCCTTCCAAATGTTTATGACTGTTCAGCGATACTTCCATTTGAAGATGCATAATACTTGCAGAATCATTGGTGCCCTTCATACAAAGGGCCTAGGCAGCCAATTAAACAAATGTGTAAATGTACCTAAAATTGAGTGAGATTCAATAGAAAAATTATTCACCATGAATATTCCACATGCGAGATTTCAAGTAGATACAAAGAGTTGATTTGTGCCAACAAGCAGGAAATATCATTCTATAAAAAAAAGATAATCATATTTATCCCTTGGCAATACATGTCATTTGAAAAGTTTTATTAGTAACTAGATAAAATTTGTAACACCCCGATTTCGGTTCACCTAAGAACCGAATCAGAAATGTTGCAATCGAGTCGAGTCATGTTTAAAGTTGTCGATCAGTACAACTCAATCGATAAAATAGATCAAAGCAACCTTCTTGGTGTCCTGAGAATGGAAAACATCGTTAAATATAGGGGTTGGCATCAGTCGGACAGACATCGGACAAATTATTGTCCGCGTTTGTCCGAAATTTCATCGGACAAAACTTGTCCGACCGACTTCGGACGTCAAATTGTCCGTCGGGCCCAAACAATGTCCGCGGACAGTCCGAAATTACCTTATTTTCTTAAAAAAAATCGTCTGTGCCACTGTTACCTCCGCCGCCGCTTGCCCTCCGCGGCCGCGCTCCGCGCTGCTAGCAAAACCCCTCTGCCGGAACCGTTGGAATCGGCTCGGCGAGCCTGACACATCTATGACGTCGACGTGCTCGGCGGAGGTGGCGGCTCGCCGGAAAATGGCTAAATAGAGGCAGTCGGTGGTGGGTGACTAAACTCCGGCTGGCTTGGGCGGCGATGGGCTCCGCTCTTGTCGGGGAAGGCCGTGGGAGGGTCGGCAATGTCAAGGCGGTGACTGGACGGCCGCGACGACGGTCGCCGAGCGGCGGAATCGACGACGTGAGCACGTCGCTAGGCACGGCGTCGTGGAGGCCGGGCGACGAGCCGAGGCGCTCGGGGCATCACGGCAACGCCGCGGCGGGCCTGGTGGCGACGATCGGTGGCAGGGCGACGTCGGCGCAGCGACGAAACGGGGGCGGCGCGGCAAGGGTTTGGATGGGGAAGAGAAAAAGGGTTGGGGGTTTGAACGATGGCAATATCGTAAATAAGATTTGACTCGACTCGACTCGACTCGACTCCGTCCCGAGTCAATAATAATAACTAACTCGAAATAAATCCTAAAAAATCCATAAAATAGGAAAAAAATTTCATAAAATAAAACAAACACTACAACATCATAACGACATGCTTTATAACTAATAACCCACCCAAATTCCCTGTAACGCGTCCTAACACGGTAAACGACCTAAAATTAATTTTACGATCCACTATATATAAAAATAAAAAAATAACTGGCATACTTTTATATATTCTAATAACTTATTTTTTTCTTTTGTGTTCATGACATTATCATCATATATTTGGGTACACATGAATCTCATGGCTCGTACACGCGACCGGCATCGGCTCAGTACACATATTTTAAAGCATACTCGACTCAAACCGATGTTTGAACCGATCGGTTCATAAGCAAAAACTCTGACTCAGATTGCAGTTTTGATATTATGTTTATGATGTGATATATTTTTTTTCGAAGATGGATCATACAAGTTTAGTATTAAATGTAAATGAACAAAGTGGATGTGAGAAAGATAGTAAAAATTCTATTGCTAAAGAAGGAGAATCTATGGACAGTACATTATCAAAAAAGAGAAAAATAGTATCCGGTATATGCGCCTATTTTGATAGATAATATTAGAAGAATAGAACATTTCCTATTTGTCGTTATTGCGAAAAGAAGTTTGAAAGAACTGAAAGTTATGAAACTACTCATTTATAGAAGCATATTGAAATAAAATATCCTAATTTTAAAATAAAGAGGATATAAAACATGAGTAATTAACTTTTTTGTATTTTTTTCATGTAGGTGAGCTAGATGAAGAATCAATTATTAGAATATTTTATCTTTGAAGTAAATGTAATATTGGACTACATTTTGATGCCAATGATTATTTTAAAGTTTTTATACATTGATTATCTTTTGTTTGACTATAAAAATTGAGAGCATATTAACTAAATTGTAAGTGGTTTGATATGATTATTAATGCGAATGTATAGTTCTAAATTCCTAAATATGAGAGTGACTTTTATCCTTTTTATATGTATGTCATTTTTAGATATTTGAGATATTAAATATCAATTTTATGTATAAACTTAATTAATTTTACTGTATATTTATATTTTAAAATTTTCATAAACTATAATATTAGTCTTATAAATGTTGAAGACATTATATTATTGATATAAAATGTCGGACATTCGGTCGGTCGTTCGTTCGGACAAAAAAATATCCATGTTTAGTTTGTTTTAATTCAGTCGAATTCGGCCGGTCAAATTCGGTTGGACATGCTTCAGACGTCGGACGGATGGACAAATTCGGACATCCGCGCCCACCCCTAGTTAAATACGCGTCAAAACACATTAAATATAAATAAAAGTAAGAAAGTAAATAATTACACTGAGCTCAAGTGTGTGTAGCATTTATCTATCCTTCCACTGAAGTCAAATCATGATTTGCAAGACTTACATATATTATATGGAAAATGTAAGTAACAAATGTTATTGGTCCGAAAAATAATTAATACAAATTGACAAATGGGTATTCCATTACCCATGAAAACTTATGAAACTTCAAGATTGCCTCACAGTGGGCGGTAAGCAAACATATTTAAGCAAGTGTCGGCTCACATGCACGACTCATAATCATATTCATACATGCAAAGCTTACGCCCTCACATCTTCCATATCGCCCGCCACAGTACTCAAGTGGCAAAATGAACAGTTAAGTTAGTGCCACAAATTCCGAAAATGTGTTGCGTTACGTAGTACCCTCATACACTGCACTACCTCAGGGTTTGAAGGAGTACTAGTGCGATTCATACATATCTCCATACAGCTCACTCTTTTATTCATGAAATCCGTAAAAATGCGCGTACTCATATAATAGGTTTAGGAAAGAGGTTTGTATAATATATTTCTGGAGCTTCAGTTCAAAACCCCACAAGGGATCTCATCCTTGTAGTTTTATTAAACATGCGTATAAAACACAACTAAATGGGCCGACATTGAAGGGATGCAATAAAATGCCACCGATGCCATCCTATGTATAAAACACGATTAAACTTGACATGCAAGGAGTCAAGCAGAGAGGGAGAGTCCTACAGAGTTGTGGTCCAAGCCCCAAGCGTATCTACACATCTACGGCGAGCTCGGACTCCGAAACCTATATCGAAACCCACTACTAAATAAAATACTAACATCTTTACATGATCCATACTCGTGGTGTGTGCTCATATCAACAATACATCCTAATAAAGAAAATAGTGCTAACAAACCTATAACTAAACATTGACACGTAAATCGAGACATAATAATACTAAATAATAAATAAACAAGAAAATGCACTAATAGAAAATTAGACAAATAATAAATACATAAACATGAACATAAGTAATACTCTAATCATAAGATAATAATATAATTACACTATATAAACACACGGTAAATACGAGTAAATATCAACATATACTCTTGTTAGTAAACATATAAATAAAAAAAATAAAAATATATAATAATTCAATAAATAAATAAACGAACAAATAGTTAATGCTCATTAGTCATGAATATTAATAATATCATAGTCATATAATACAAGAATACATAATTAAATGTAAATAAATAATAACTTATACATAACAATATATATATATATATATATATATATATGAGAGCCGATTTCCTACGCCAGAGGCAGAAATCGGCTCTCTGCGCCACAATATTCTAGGCCGTCCGATTACAAGGACGGCCCAGATTTATTAGTTTTTTTTTTAAATAATTTTAATTTTATCTAGACCGTCTGATTAGAAGGACGGTCCAGATGATACGGAGGGGCGGAGGCGGAGCGCCGCCGCCGTGGCAGGGGAGGAGGGCGCCCAGATCTGGCCGCCGCCAGTGCGGGTGGGCAGCCGCGGCCAGATCTGGCCGCGACAGGCCGGTCCTGGCCGTCCCCCGACCAGATCTGGCCGGGGGACGGCCAGGTCCGGCCTGTCGCGGCCGATCTGGCCGGCGGCTACCCGCCCGCATCTGGCGGCGGCCAGATCTGGGCGCGGCGGCGCTCCGCCTCCGCCCCCTCATGTTGCCCTCGCCCCGCCTCGCCCACCCCCCGGCCGGCCGCTGGCGAAGGAGGGGGTGGGCGAAGCGGGCGAGCGCGGCATGGGGGGCGGAGGCAGAGAGCGCCGCCGTGGGCGCCTGCATATGGCGGCGGCCAGATCTGGGGGCCTGCGGCGGCGCTCCGCCTCCGCCCCCCATGCTGCCCTCGCCCCGCCTCGCCCACCCCCAGCCGGCCGTGGCCGGATCCGGCCGCTGGCGAAGGAGGGGTGGGCGAGGCGGGGCGAGGCGGCATGGGGGCAGAGGCGAGGCCACGGCTGCCCGCCCGCATCTGGCGGCCCAGATCTTGGCGCTCGCGGCGGCGCTCCGCCTCCGCCCCCCATGCCGCCCTCGCCCCGCCTCGTCCACCCCCCGACCGACCGGCCAGCCGCGGCCGGATCCCGACCGCTGGTGAAGGAGGGGGTGGTGGAAATTTTTTTTTTCATCAAATCTGGGCCGTCCGATCATAAAGACGGCCCAGATTGTCCTAGCGCATGTAAAGGTTTCCTGCCTCTTGCGCAAGAAACCTTTACCCTATATATATATATGAGGATGAGGAGGCTGTGATGCAGCACAGCCATCTTGGTTGTGCTGCATCTTTCCAGCCGTTGGATTTTATCCAACGGCTGGACATTCCCCCCTCACCCTTCCAAAAAAAAAATTTTTTTTGCCTCCCTCCGCCGCCGCCGCCGCCGCGCCGCTCCGACTAGTGCTGTCACCGCCTCGCCACCGTCGTCAAGTCCGGCGTCCTCCACGTCCCCTCCCGCCGCGCCCTCCACGTCCCGGCCGCCCCCCATGCCGCGCCACTCGTCCTGCCCACCTTGGGTCACCCGGGAAGGAATCAAGAAAGGAGGGCGTCGTTGGCCGGCAGTGGGCGGGCGGCGGCCGGCGATCGGCTGTTCGGTGGAAAAACAGGGTCGCCGGCGAAACAGGGGAGGGAAGAGGAAAAGGCAGGGGTAGTTTCGTAATAAAAATTTGACTCGATCCCGACTCGAGTCAATATTACGAAATATATCCTAAAAAATATTAAAAAATACCATAAAATATAATAATCCATTATAATTCAATTATTTTATTTTATGATATTTTTCTGTATTTTTATATATTTTTGGGATTTATTTCGTAATATTAACACAAGTTAGGACCGAGTCAAGTTTTTATTACCAAACTACCCCTCTCAAAAAATATGAAAAAATAGAATTAAAAACCATAAAATAAAATAATCTATTAGAATTAGATTATTTTATTTTAGGGTATTTTCCTATATTTTTTTAAATTTTTTAGGATTTATTTCGTAATATTAACTCGAGTCGGGACCGAGTCAAGATTTTATTTTAAAATATGAACAAAATAGGGTAACATACTATAAAATAAAATAATCCATTATAATTAGATTATTTTATTTTATAATATTTTCCTGTATTTTTTAATATTTTCGGCATTTATTTTGTAATATTAACTCGAGTCGGGACCGAGTCAAATTTTTATTATAAAAAATTAACCCGCTACATATTCAAGTCCCGACTCGGTGACAACACTAGTTGGGTGGCACGGCAAAGGGTGGAAAAACAGAGTCGCCGGCAAAATAAAGGAGGGAGGAGGAAATTGGCAGGGGTAATTTCGTAATAAAAATTTAACTCGTTCTCGACTCTAGTTAAATTGCGAAATATATCCTGAAAAATATAAAATATAATAAAATACCATAAAATAAAATAATTGAGTTCTAATTGATTATTTTATCTTATGATATTTTTATCTATTTTTTCATTTTTTTCTAGATTTATTTCGTGATATTGACACAAGTTGGGAAGGAAATGGGCAGGGGTAGTTTTGTAATAAAAACTTGACTCGGTCTAGACTAGAGTCAATATTACGAAATAATTCCCTAAAAATGTAAAAAGAATTCAGGAAAATACCAAAAAATAAAATAATCAAATTATAATGGATTATTTTATTTCATGGTATTTTACCCTATTTTTTCATATTTTTCAAGAGGAGTAGTTTTAAAATAAAAGCCCGACTCAACTCGATCAATATTACGAAATATATCTCAAAAAATATGAAAAAAATAGATTAAAATACCATAAAATAAAATAATCTATTAGAACTTGATTATTTTATTTTATCGTATTTTACTATATTTTTTTGTATTTTTTGGGATATATTTTATAATATTAACTCAAGTCGGGAGCGAGTCAAGTTTTAATTACGAAATTGCCATTGAGCTCCCCGACCTCCCCTGTTTCTCCTCTGTTTTTGCCGCTCCACCCACGACCGCCGGTGACCTCGCCGCCGCCGTCGCCTCCGCAAAGCACCACCTTTTGTACTGCTCGTTGCCCAACCTCTGCACCTCCTTCGGATCGCCGCTCACTACCGACCTCCTTGCCATCGCCCTCCTCGCCATCACCACCACCCCCGCAACCTGAATGTCCCCGCCCCCGGCGACGCCACGCCCTAGGCTGCAGCCGTCAGCGACTGCTTCCGGATCCGCCCCGATGAAAAAGGCGTGCGACGTCGCTGAAGAGGTGGAGCGGGAGTGGGCATGGCCGGGGCGGATCCGCCCCTCACTGCTCTGTTTCTTGGAGAGTTGCCGGCCTCCGTCCAACCGCCGACATCACCGCCGCTCCCTTGTCGTCGCCAACCTCCGTCCACTGCCCCGGGTGACCCAAGGCGGCGCCGACAAAAACAGCGGTGTTGGCGGCGATCGGCGCGGCAATGTCGGGAGCGAGAGGGGAGCAGGAGCGGGATTACTTCTTAACAAGGTGGGTTCAGCCGTTGGATTCAATCCAACGGCTGAAAAAAATTGAGCACAGCCAAGATGGTTGTGCTCAATTACAACAATACTTTCTCCTATATATATATATAGGAAAAGATTCCTGTCATAGAGCACAGCCAACATGGCTGTGCTCGAGTTTGTTTAGAGCCGTCCGATTGAGATCCGACGGCTAGGATAAAAATCCCGCCCCTCTGCATCTGTTTCGATAGAAATCCGGCGTTTTGCTCCGCTCCACCGTCCAGTCCGCCATTGCCGGCAGAGTCCTCCTCGGCCTCATCGAGGGCGCCGGCATCATGCCAGCGCTTCGTCCCCCTGTCCCCGCCGAGGAGCTCATGCCGGCCGCAGCCCCTGCTGTGCTCGCCTGCATACAGGTGGCTGGGCCAAGCTCTGTTTCATGCCGAGGACGCCGGGGCTTCTTCGTCACCCGGGGGATTCGGCGGGTTTGGGTTATTTCTCGGGAGGAAGGAGAAGGAGGAGGGCGGAGGGGCGAGAGAGGAGATTTTGTCTCGCATTCATTCGCCCAATCCACCTCCCCTGCCTTCGTTTGATTATAAGCAGGCCAAAGGCGGTACCTTGGGTAGGTGACGGCGGGCCGGCGGTGGTGTAGGCGACGCTGTCCGGCGGTGGTGTAGGTGACGGCGTCCAGCGGTGCCTTATGTTTATTAATGGTAATATTTCCTCTTATCTTGACGCGTAACAGAGAGGACATCCAAGGGACAAAGCCAAAAAATGCAACAAGAGGTTCTTCGGGTGCGAACTATGTTACTGCCACTTCTAGTACTCTATTAGATTAATTCACATTTTCTAATCATCTTCTTCTGCTGCAGAAATTTCGTTCTGGTGGATATAATGTTCTTGTAGCAACGTCAATAGCAGAAGAAGGCCTTGATATAATGGAAGTTGACCTAGTTATCTGCTTTGATGCAAATATCTCTCCTCTTAGAATGATTCAAAGAATGGGAAGAACTGGACGGAAGCATGATGGGCGAGTTGACATCCTTTATTTAGAGCCTTAATTGATTTGTTTTTTATTTTGTTTGTAGAGGATCCTCCAAAATGTATTTTCTTGACAGATTAATACTCGTTTTAGCCTGTGAAGGGACTGAATTAAAAGGATATCATAGGAAGCAAGCTAATAGCAAGGCTGTGAGGAAACATATGCATAATGGGGGAGCCCATAGCTTTGAATTTCAGTCAAGTCCTAGGATGGTACCTCCTTCAAATTATATGTTTCTGTTGGTTGCTTTAGGTCTTGAATTGTCTACTACTGTTGAATTGTCTACTACCTCCTTCAAATTATATGTTTCTGTTGGTTGCTTTAGGTCTTGAATTGTCTACTACTGTTGAATTGTCTACTACCTCCTTCAAATTATATGTTTCAATTATATGTTTCTGTTGGTTGCTTTAGGTCTTGAATTTTCTACTGAGTCGTTAATACGACTGCATTTTGTGTCAGTGATTAACATTATTTATTGTAGCTCTACCATAAATTAGATGTTTTTTAATGCCTCAAAGACTGGTGGCACATTGCACAGTTAGATGTGAAAGGATAGATATTTTCTTTGTGAGACAAGCTTTATGGCTGTAGCTGAATCAGTTCGTTTTTTGTATAGTGTTTTGCACAACTCCTTGTCGGACTTTGTACATTTTTAATCATTTTAGATCATGTTTCCTATTAACCGTCATTATTTTTGTGACTTATTTAATTGTAGGTACCACACATATGTAAACCAGAAGTTTAGTTTGTTGAGATGTCCATAGAACAATTTGTTCCAAGCTATCCCTTCCAGTGTTCATAAAGTGAAGCATTCAAATAGAACCACATAGATGTTAATTGATAGCATCTCCAAAATTTTAGTTTTTTCATTTATATTTTTAATTTTGTTCTAGCAAAACCGTTCAAAAACCTGTCACAAGTGCCCATTCTAGTCATGGACATCGGAAGCATAAGCGCAGACATGCAGAGTAGTAAAATACTTGTCTGTTTTTGTATGCACAGTTGTTGTGTGGATATAGGTATGTCGCTTTCCAACAGAAATCATCTGTTTTACAAGTTATTAACTTTTCCTATTTCCTGTTTTTTTTATAATACTATAATGAGCAGCTAATTGTACTTAAATTATGTCGAGGCATTCATTCTTCATTAGATATAATTGGTTGTATAGAGTTAATGCTAGGATGGTAATGGTAGGGTTATTTTGGGAGGATTTAAGTAATTACGAGATTCTCATGACACCATTTGAAGCCTTTATAATATATTCTTGAAGAAAATATCGCTGCGGCATCATTGAAATTTAAGGTATGGAATCATTTGAATACAAAGGAACACACTGCTTTGAAAAAAAAATGTATACATACCAATTGTAGGCATGGTTGCATGAATCAGAATCGGTTTTCCAGGGAGTCGGAATCGGAATCGGAATCGGTCTGAATCGGCTAGGAATCGGTTCAGTTGAATCGGCCTGAATCGGTCCAAATCGGTCATATACAAAAATTTGCCAACTCATAACAGAAATATCTGAAATACATAATTATATAATTTCTCAACATAAATACACAAATTCAAGTATTTATACAACAATCATAAAGGTATGTAATTATGACAATACAACGGTAGAGTCATACCTGAAAGAACAAATAAGAACATACCTGAAAGAACATACTCTTTATGTAATTCAAATAAGAGCAAACCTGAAGAACATACTCTTTATGTAATGAACACAATTTCATATAATTACATACCTAAAAGAGCATCACAATTTATCATCAGAATACCACAATGTCATAAGTATATACACAATGTTCATATATCATCATCTGTGTTCTATCAAATAATAACAACAAGACATTAATACAAGTCCAAAAAATGAATGTTCAACACAATTTTACGTAGTGCTTAATACTAAATCATCTAATTCATCATCTAAATCATCTTTGGAGTCCGAATCATTATCACCAATCAGAATAGTAGAACTATCATCTGCATTAACACGAGACCCCTGCGTAAAAGGAGGCATAGAACTCCCACTCATATGAAGTCCCTTAGGTTCAAGAGGCAAAGATAACTTATGTTGGGAGTCAATATGTACATCAATATCAACATTTTGTCCACTAGGAAGAGGAGGCAAAGAAAAACCATCAGACGTAGTAGAACACATTTTGTCCATTACCAAGCAGATTTTCAATTCATAAATTCATGTCAAATGAGGAAAGGACGTGTACCTTTTGCTGGTTTGATTTTTGAAAATGCATTCTGCATGGTGCCACATCTGTTACAAGTCAATCTCATACACTCACACAACAATAAAACAAAAGAAGAAGAAGACTAACTGCTTCTCCTTCGGAAATGTGAAACCAATCAACACATACTGATTCACTGAATTATGTGGACTTCGTCAAGCATTTTCATCAAGCATCCACCTTTTTCAACTAGGTTAACATCATTCACCAATGCCGACAGCAAAATTGAAAGAAAGAACATGTTTTCTCAATCAAATGGTATCTCATTCACATAGACAACAAACTGAACACCAAGGCAAAGACAACAGAAAAGTTAAACTTTCGTTACTGCAATCACAAATACACATCGTTCTTGTAAAAAAACAGCTAGCACAATACACTCATCTAGCACATATTCGCACATCAATTAGATACTGCAAAAACCGTCAATTACAGTTCCTAAAAACCCTAGCATATTAACAGCAGCACACCAAAAAATTCATCATCAATCGGACCACTACCAAGCAAATTTTCAAGACTTCCAAGCTATATTCGCACATCACAATTTGCTACATCAGCACATATTCGCACATCACAATTTGCAGCACACACAATTAACTTAACGAAATCCCAAATCAGCAATAAAAAAATCCCAAATCCGCACAAAATTTCAATTTGGACATCACAATTTGCACATCAAAATAATCAATTAGCACATCATAGATAACAATTCGCACATCACAACATTCAATTTCAATAAAAAATCCAAATTTACCCAAATTTTGGTGCGGCCGCCGATTCCACCCGAAGCTCCTCGCCTTTGCGCTCCACAGCACACTCCACAGTGCTGTCGGCCGGCCACCTGTCGGAGGCGGAGTTGCGAGGGCGGTGGCGTGGTCGGAAGGTCGGGCGGAGCTGAGGTCGGCGGGCGGAAGCGAGGCGGAGGGCGGCAGCGCGAGCGCGACGGCGGAGCGTGGGGGAGACGGGTATGATTTTAGGTTTTTAAAATCGAAATTACCATTTTACCCATGCTTAAATAATTTAATAAAAATCATACCTAGGGTATTTTAGTAATTTACCAAAAAACTGATTCCGATTTAAATCGGCCGATTCCGATTCCGAGTTAAATCGGTAGGAATCGGGCAAAATCGCCCGATTCCGAGCCCGATTCGGGCCGACCGATTCGGCCCGAAATCGGATCGGCGCGCTGCCGATCCGATTTAAATCGGCCAATTCCACTCGGAATTGGCCGATTCGTGCAACCAGGATTGTAGGTTCTAAACTAATCACTATTCCAAGCTTTTTGTGATAAATGTTCATTATTGGTGCTGGGCATGAATGGTTTTTATTTTGTCTCCTTTATTGTTCCCTTTTAGGAAAAATGGGAAGCCAGAAGCGAGTAGCTGTATTTCGGGTTCTGTTCCTGGTTGTTTTCTTTCTCATGTCTAGTTCTGGCTCTAGTAGATCAAATGTGCTGGTCATGTTCCCGCGACAAAGATTGGCGCCTCTTTTATTTAACTAAGCAGGTATTGGCGTGTCTTTGCAAGGTAGTGAACGTAGCAGTAGAAGCCATTTCCATGCGGCAAGCATTTCTTTGATCAGCGGCTCTCGTATTGGCACTTCAAGGCAACAGGACACTTGAAATGTGAAACTTGGGGAACAGTAACAACCTTGCATTTGTTTCTTCTAACAGCTTAAGCTTGTAGGAGACTTGATTTTTCAGTATATTATTGACGACTTTCCTGGTCTTTGGCAAGGTTGCTTAGCTAGTGAGGAACCCCCATGGGATCTGTTTCTCCTTTCTGAAGAGCTGGAAGGTGACCAAATGAATCAGCTGCAATGGGACCAAGGAAAGAGCTGCAAGGTGACCAAATGAATCAGATCTGCAAATGAACCCCCATTGGATCTATTTGTTGATCAGAATTGTTGGTTTTCCTCCTAGCTGTACTGCTGAAGAAGATACAATATTGTTTGTACTTAGGCCTAATCTTTTATCTATATCTGTTTTTGTTGTCGTAAGATTGTAGTGTACTAAATCAGAACTCGCTCTTGTGCTCGCATAAATTACAGATGGAACTGAGAGACCTTCAAGCAGTTGATAAAAGAAGTCTATGTTGCAGTTAACTTGTCTTGAACTAATGATTGGTATCGCCAGCTTATATTTTTCAATGACTTTAACTATTGTGGATCTTTAGCTCAAAATTGGCAGAGCACTCAAGAAATTCTTGAGGGATGGTGGTTCGAATCCATCAAGATCCTACTCAGTGAATATTTAATAAAAATTTGCGATGTTGTAATTATGTAAATAAACAAAAATATATCAAACAGCATACCCGCAATCCACAAACTTGGAGACCTTGGCAACAG
The DNA here is from genome assembly GCA_033002965.1 of Piper betle. Classification (NCBI taxonomy): domain Eukaryota; kingdom Viridiplantae; phylum Streptophyta; class Magnoliopsida; order Piperales; family Piperaceae; genus Piper; species Piper betle. Next base: position 627 of record JAURVB010002250.1, on the reverse strand, counting down.
GGTAGGACAACAAAAATATATCATTGCCATTGAATAACAGAACACAAGATTACAATACAAAAAAAGCACAAAAAATACAATGACAATGTTTCCCAGCATCTACAACCATACATTATTATATAAGCCCACAAAATCTTATTGTATGAAATCATTGTTACATTTGCTATGAATATTTTTACATGTCGTAGAATAATGACCTCTCTCATTACAAAGATAAAATCATCTTGTTCCTCGTCAAATCTACGAGATTGTAACACTCTATAATACTGCCTCACAAAATCTGCCAGTGGGGTTTGTGAATGCACAAATCCATCAAAAAATGAGTTCATGCTCTCGCTTCTTTAGCTCGAAATCATACTGGCAAAGAACTTATCCTTCATGTATATTGATATCCAATGGTGTCTGACATCATACATGGACGCCAACCAACTTTTTTGTCCAAATTGTATTTTTCTTTTATAATCTTCCATTTCTTCTCAAATTCGGCGGTTGTATCACTTCTATGTATCCAATCATTATATTCTTTCTCAAATTCACTATGGTTGGACTTCAACTGTTTTAGATGTATCATGGCATTATTAGATATGTGCCATGAGCAAAACCTATGATGGGTGTTCGGAAAAACAA
>JAURVB010002249.1:0-10281 GCA_033002965.1 Piper betle | reverse complement strand
TTTGATGTATTGTCTTGGAATTCACTGTTCTTGATTGTAACTTTGTGGGAAATCTGATTTAGGCAAAAGGATGCAGGGCGGAGAACATAAATGACCTGTACGCTGTTCTGAACCGATATGTAAGGTATGCTCTTCATAATTATTGTGCAGGATGCCGATGTTAGTTTTAGCTATTATTTTCTTGGTAGATGATAGTTTTGTTTAAGTAGCTGATAGAACTGGTAATCCGTGGATTTGCGCTAAAAGTAACTAACTATTTCTGCAGTTCATGTGTATCATGGTATGTGTTATTAAATTATGCAAAATTTAATTTTTAGCCGGTAAAAGCAGCTAAAAATCAGGTAGACAAGTACATCAATTGGGACAGTTAAATTAGTCGTTATTGTGATAATCCATTCCCATTAATGAAATATATTAGAGGAAGTGTTTTATATGCAATAATCAGATATATTTTTTGGTCAGGCACGTATATAACCCTGCATATACCTTCGCTTTGGTCAAAGTTTGCTGCTATAAACTATGCAAATATGATGTCTATGTATAGATATATATAGTTCTTTGCTTAGCCATTATTATGTGATTTAGATGTTTGTTTTACCTTTGATGGTATATACATTTTCCCAATAGATGTCAGTTTTGATGATGATATTTTCTCCTCTAGTTCCATAACGACCACTGTATTCTATTTTGGAATGTTTTCGTCTTCCTGAAAATTTAAATTTCTTCTGCATATTCTGTTATCACAGTCTAGTGTCTAGAGATATACCTAAGCATCCAATGTATTCCTCTTATGTAGCAGAGGATAAGCTTCACCACACTAAGGTGCGCACTTGTTATTTGAATCTATGCATAATCAGTTACATGCCATTGAAGGTCGTATTTCTGATTACAGTGATGTTCCCTTATAGTTTTTTTCCTTTATTTCAAAAATCTCTGTATGCACTTTTGCATGCAATTGATTGATTCCTGTGTATTTTTTGAACATAGACATTCAAAATTTCCTCAAAGAAATGGAAATGTTGAAGGTAGTACTCAAAAGTTATGCTGTCACGAGTAGAAAACAAAGTTAAACCAAGAAACTCATTGCGTATAGGTCAGTGGTGAAAGTGTACCTGGTTTTGACGGATCAAGGTGCCAGCTTCTGTTTTGACAGATCAGTGGTGAAAGTGTACCTACTTTTATAGTTATATTAATTTCCTTAATAAATATATGGTTGTCTTTTCCTGTGTATATGCAGACAAATGAACTTTATCAGCTGATTGTCGTTACTTTTTGTACGCTACTTACTTGGGTAAGCAGTAAAATTATTTTAGCTAGTCTATATCATTTAGCAACTATACTTAAAATGTCAATAAAGGCTTAAGGCTTCAAAGGAACTCATACTTGTTTTGCTTTCCCCAACTTTTTTGATTTCTGATAGAGGAAGTGAGGGACGGTGCTCTTTCCAGATCTGAGGTGACCAATGCAAGGAGACTGTAGCCTGATGCGAGGAGGGGCAGAGGCAGCTTGTGTAGGTTGGAGGCGGGGAAGAGTGGAGGTGGCCAATGCAAGGAGGGGCGGAATTGGCTGGGGTAGGGAGGGGTGTAGGCAGCTGGGGCTGGGACCTGGGAGAGCCAAAGGTAGCTATGCACCAGCCAGCTGCAACTATTTTTATAATGGGGTAGTACATGGCCATAAAGTGGATTGTAGTTTTAGTGTTGAAGTATTTATTACAAGTGTTTTTAAAGCTATCAAAAATTTATATTGGGAATGATTTAAGCATTCAATTGAATTGGGACTATGTGCCATTAAATTATTTGGTTTGAACAGTTCATAGAGTATATGAAACGTCACTGGAAATAAAAGCAATATACCGAGTTGAGTCGAGCCTATTCGAGTTACGAGTCAATTGAGTTATGAGTCGAGTCTAAATCGAGTTGAGTCGATCCGAGTTTAATAGAACTTGTGATTGACTTATTTGTCACTGAGTCGAGTCGATCCGAGTTTAATAGAACTCGTGATTAACTTATTTGTCACCGAGTCGAGTCGATCCGAGTTTAATAGATCTCGTGATTGACTCTATTTGTCACTAAGTCGAGTCGAGTTATAATTATCAAGTTATCGAGTTGAGTTATAAATATAACAAGTTCGAACCGGGTCGAGTCGACTCATTAAAACTCGCGAGTCAACTCTACCTGTAACAACGCTAAGTATAGCCGTAGGATTTGGAGTAGAGTGCCCTAAGGGTACATGTAGTTGACCTATCGCATTGATGAGGATTAGGGAGACATGGGTAGATGTTAGGCCACATACCTCGCATTGATATAGTTTTTCCTGATGTAGTTCAGATTAGCACCTTGTAGTACTCTAGAGTACTTGCTCCACCACCCACTAGATCCTTAGGGGTGAACCTAGGTTTTTCCTGCTGAGGTCATTGCATTCCAGTCTCCATAGTTTGCAGTGACCCTAAGATTTAGTCTAGCGAAATAACTCGAGCATGAATGGTCAGTCCAGGGAGATGATTCGAGCATGGATGGTCAGTCCAGCAAAATGATTTGAGCTTGTATGGTCAATGCAGACAGATGATTCTAGTATATATGACATATTTTGTCAGATGATTCGAGCACGTGTAGTCTGTCAAGCCACATTAGTAAGTGTTGGGCCCTATTTAAAGTCCCTTTTGGGGGCCCGAAGGTCCAACAGTGGTTTCGGACCTTGGGTGGGGCCCAAAGGGCCCAACAGTAAGGAGCTAGTGAGCTTTGTCAGCGTTCAGAGATCTAGCTTCATGTTGGTACATTTGGACCGCATGCATATAGCTTTCAAGGGAGAGCTACCAGTTTGTCAGCAAGATGGCATCTTCAGTTGAGTCCTCCGATCATAGTTGATGTAAGAAATTCCAAGGACGGAATTTTTATAAGGAGGAGAGGTAGTAAAACCCCAGTTTTGGCTTAGAGTTTTACTCGATTTTAGCTTTGTCCAAGTTGGGCAATCTAGGAGTCAGTTAGAGCGAGCTCGAGCTAGACTAATTTTTAGATTATGAGTATGGGCCCAGATGACTGTATGAGCATGTTATAATGGCTGAGTATGCTTGACATGCAAATGATAAGATCATGAGTTATTAGTGTAAACTGAGGTATATAGATTTGTTTGTATATGTTAGCCAGGATTTTAGGCCCAGATCTTGGCTATTGCAGCGTCTCGTATCCGTTTCGGATTTTTAGGGCATCTCATTGCATGCATCATAGGAATTTCAAATCACTCAATTATACCCCTATAGGCCCAGCTTGATTGAGTTCAAGGTTCAATGCCCATTTAGCCTTCTTGCCTCGATTCCCATCTATAGAGTCACTTTTACGATTCGAGCCAGTTTTGAGACGGTCTCGATCCGAGATTTTCGTCTATATGTATATTAAATATACCCATAGGTGGGCCCCACTAGGCAACGAGTTGTCAGAAGTTCTCGATCGTGCCACATGGCAAGATTTGGGCCATCCACTCAACCCTATCTTCCACCCAATTATCTTTCAGAGATTTTTCATGGTTTTCAAACTTTTACACCATTACCGCCGCCACCACTTCGGCTTGTCGCCGACTAGACCTTTGTCCTCCTCCATCCACCGGATTGGTATGGCCGTGACCACCTCGTGGTCTGCTATCGGTCCATACCCACCGTCACCACCAGTGCCGCCAAAGTCGCCGTCGGCGACTGAGTTTTTATCACTATTTATCATCGCCGCCACTACTGTTTGGGTCTATTTCTGGTCCCGGCGAGGTACCTTCGGCCGATTCGACCACCCACATAGTTTCTCCTTGCTGAGATCTTCCCTTTGAAACTGACATCGACCTTTGCCATGACCGTGATTGCCGCTGGCAACGTCGCCTCACCCTGCGGCGATGCCGCCACTTCTGTTCATTTTCTGACCAACTAGCGGCTGGACTCCACCGGTCATCACCACCATTATATTCATCGTCCTGCCCCTGTCGATCCTGACCGGCGGCGACCCCAACTGTGCCACAGTCGGCATTTTTCAGCGACATGCACTGCTGCCCTCTGCCTGACCCGTTTGCCCGTGATTGTCTGGTTGTGCCTGAGTTCATGTCCATCATGTCCACCTAGTTAACCCGACCCATTTTTTAGACCAAGTTGGTTCAACTTAGTTTGGTCAAGTTCGGTCCAGTTCATCTCAGTTTCAACCTATTTTAGGCCATTTCTCGACCATTTTTTGTAATTTGAGAACCCCCATGTTAGTTTAGATGCATATTCACATGATTTAGCATGATTAGATGTTATGATTATTTTTTTATTTATGATTTTATTTATTTATTTATTTATTATTATTTATATGTATATCATATATGATGAATATTTACATGATTGTTTGATATTATTAATATTATATTTACTTATGAATATAAGTCTTATTATGTTTACTAAATTGTATATGTATATATATTTGTTCGTACATGTATGTTATTATTTAATTATATTTTAAGTACGTATTCTGTAATGATGACTATGATATTATTATTATTCATGATTAATTAAAATTAAATAATTATTTATTTAATTATTTATAGAATGATTATGTATTTATTTATTTAATTGTGTATTTGATTACTAACACGAGTATATACAATATTTACTCATATTTAGCCATTTACGTTATAGTATATGATATTATTATTTTATGATTAGACCATTGATTGTTTTTATGCATTTATTATCTATCTATTTATTCGTGATTGTATATATTTAATTATTTATTACTTTTTTTAGATATTTTCTTTATTATATCTCGATTTACGGTGCTATATGTTTAGCGGTATGTTTATTTAGTATAGTCTTTTTATTAGGATGTATTGATGATGTGAGCACCACAACAAACATACATTATATATAGATGTTAATATTTTACTTAGTAATGAGTTTCGATGTAGGTTTTAGAGTCTAAGCTCACCGTAGATGTGTAGATACTCTTAGAGCTTGGACCACAAGTCCGTAGGACTCTCCTTCTCTGCTTGATTCTTTGCGTGTCGAGTTTAATCATATTTTATACGTAGGATGACATTGGCAGCGTTTTATTGCATCCCTTCAATGTCAGGCCATTTAGCTATTTTTATACGCATGTTCAATAAAACTACAAGGATGAGATCCCTTATTGGTTTTCAAGCTGAAATTCTAAAAATGTATGATAGAAGCCTCTTCCCTAAGCCTATTATAAAAGCACGTGCATTTTTTTAGGGATTTTACAAATAAGAGAGTGAGCGGTATAAAGATATGTATGAATCACACTAGTACTCCTTCAAACCCTTAGGTAGTGCTGTGTATGAGGGTAATGCACAATGCAGCGTATTTCGGAATATGTGGCACTAACTTATTATCATCACTTAACATGAATTTAAATTTAAATCAACACCTATTTACAATCACACAAAAATCATAAAACAATCAAATAAAATTGGATAAATTTCTATACCTAATCGTTAGTCATGTGGCTGACGGCGACAAGGTTGTGGTCGGCTCAAGTGAGGATTGTGGGGAAGAGGGAAGGGAGAAAAAGAAGAAGGAAGTTGGGTGAGGAGGATGGTGGCTGCTTGATGGTGACAGTGTCAGAGGTGTAGAATAAAATAGATTTCAGGGGGTTTGGTAGCGGGTAACATTTCCGGGTTGGTTCATGGGTGAACCAAAATGGGGTGTTACATGTGACCTGATTCTTATTTGGTTCAATCTCCGTGCTAGGTATCGTGGGTGAGCTCACTGAATAGAATACGTGTGAGATCCCTCAACTTAATCCAATATCTAATACCTACAGGGAGAAGATCCTATTTATAAGTGGGAATGGACTATAGATCTTTAACTTGGATTAACCATTTTAAAGAAATGACTTAGCCCATTACGTTGCACTTTGGGCTGGGTCATTACAAATGGTATCAGAGTAACCTGGTTACGTGTTAGATGGTGGGCTGGACTAGGGATGTTGGCTAGGCTGTCGGTCACGGACCAAAGAAGGTCGTGGGCTGGGGTTAGTAACGAGCCAAATGTAGGAATTTTAGGGACAAAATTTCCTAAGGTGGGTGGATTGTGAGATCCCTCAACTTAATCCCACATCTAATACCTACTGGGAGAAGATCCTATTTATAAGTGAGAATGGACTATAGATCTTTAACTTGGTTGACCATGTTTAAAGAGATGATTTAGCCCATTACGTTACACTTTGGGCCAGGTCGTTACAATACGGACCTCTACTCATCCAGGTCCATAGGACTCTCCATTTGTACATTTTAGACGTAAGATGACATTGGCAGTACTTTATTAGATCCCTCCAATGTCAGGCTATTTAGCTGTGTTTTCTACACATATTTAATACAAATTTAAGGTTGAGACCCTGAATGGTTTTTAAAAGATAAGATTCAGAAACTAAGTATTAAATCCCCTTCCAAGCCTATATGTATAAATATGAGGGTTACGACTTTTACGAGTAAGTGTGTAAAGGATGTATGGACCGCACTAGTACTCTTTCAAACCTTGAGCAAGTGTGTAAAGGATGTATGGACCACACTAGTACTATGTAAGGTAACACATTTTCAGAATTTGTGACACTAAATTAATTGTTCCTTTTGCCACTTGAGTACTGTGGCGGGCATAATATGGAGGATGTGAAGGCCTAAGTGTTGTATGTAAGAATATGAATATCAACCGTGCATACGCACTGATACTTGTTTAAGTATGTTTGCTTATCGCCCAGTGTGAAAGTTTTTTAAGATCTCTGAACCGGTAATCATATTTGATTATTGGCATGATTTTCTATTATATGTAGGTGAGGTTCCCTAGCGTTGGCCGACCTAGGTGTATGGATTAGGCGGCTCAATGACGATGGTGGTGGGGGCCCTGCGTTATATTGTGTGTTTTGGACTATGTATTTTGTGGATGATTATATGACAGGCATATGCCCTAACTATGTGAACCTTGTATGATTCAGATGTATACCATGATGGTTGTGTTAGCATGTTTTATCCTTATATTATTATATTTTACTGTGTAATTACAATACTTTGGGGCAAGGCTAACTATCGTTGCAAGGTATATAAGCCCTAGAGTCTTGAAACTTGATGATGAGCTAAGTCAGGTACACAAAATGTATTTGCCTACAGCTTTTTGGATGTTAAAATAATGTGGATAGAGGAGCTTACATCACTAGTTGAAGACTCATGTGAAGTCTGGGTATTAGAGTTTGATGCCCTGGTACTCGATGATGCAGTGCAATTTTTTTGATGCTTTAATTATTGCTTGTGTAAGGTATGCCAAACACGTACTCGTACTTCATGAAACTAATAAGAAGACTTATGTCAATTACTTGAACTAAGAAGTAAAAATATAATGTACACAAATAACATGCAACCTCAAAATTGTATTATTTAGGATGATGCCCATTTGTCAACCAAGTTAATGTAAATATTTTTAAATTTTAAAGATGGTTAAAAATGATATTAATTTTACTAATTCGAACAAAATTTAGGGTCACATTGAGCCAATATTATTACATATCTTGTGTCTTAGGTAGCAAAATAATAGTATGTTCATTTGTATTAAGTTATGTTTTTATATATATGCTCATATTAATAAAAAGGAAATAAAAAGTCATATTTTGTAAAAAATATAAGAGATTTAACAAATCAAAATACAAAAAAATTTACATCTATCTCAATTTGAATTTATCTTCAAAATTTGAACGTATAATCTGAATTTATCTTCAAAATTAGAACGTATCATATCATATTTATATCTATTCCATTATTTAATAGGAGTTATTTATAAACTTGGGATCTCAATAGAATATAAGTCTTATATGATGCAATATTTTATCTAATTATTATATTAACTAGCAAAAGACATGTAACAGCCCGATTTTGGTTCACCTAAGAACCAAATCAGAAATGTTACGATCGAGTCGAGTCACGTTTAAAATTATTGGTCGGTACGACTCAATCAATGACATAGATTGAAACAACCTTCTTGGTGTCATGAAAATGGAAGACGCCCTTAAATACATGTCAAAATACATCGAACATAAATAAAAGTAAGAAAGTAAATAATTGCGCTGAACTCAAGTGTGTGCAGCATTTATCTGCCCTCGCAGCAGAGTCGACTCAAGATTGCAATACCTATATATATTATATGAAAAACGTTAGTAACGAATGTTATTGATCCGAAAAATTACTAATACAATCTGGCAAATGGGTATTTCATTACCTACAAAAACTTATGAAACTTTAAGATTGTTTCACATTGGGTGGTAAGTAAACATACTTAAGCAAGTGCCAGCTCGCATGCGCGGCTCATAATCATATTCATACATACAACGCTTACGCCCTCATGTCTTCCATATCACCCGTCACGGTACTCGAGTGGCAAAAGGAACGGTTAAGTTAGTGCTATAAATTTCGAAAATATGCTGCATTATGCAGTACCCTCATATGTAGTACCTCAGGGTTTGAAGGAGTACTAGTGTAATTCATACATATCTCCATACCGCTCACTCTTTTATTCATGAAATCCGTAAAAATGTGCATACTTATATAATAGGCATAGGGAAAAGGCTTGTATCAAATATTTCTTGAGCTTCAATTCGAAAACCAACAAGGGATCTCATCCTTGTAGTTTTATTAAACATGCGTAGAAAACACAACTAAATGGCCTGACATCGGAGGGATGTAATAAAATGCTGTCGATATCGTCCTACGTATAAAACACGATTAAACTCGATACGCAAGGAGTTAAGCAGAGAGGAGAGTCCTATGCACAAGTTGACAAGCTCCAAGCATATTTGCACATCTACGGTAAGCTCGGACTCCGAAACCTATATCGGAACCCACTATTAAGTAAAATACTAATGTCTTGTGGTGTGTGCTTTGAAACCTATATGATGCATGCTCGTGGTGTGTGCTCATATCATCAATACATCGTAATAAAGAAAACAATACAAACAAACCTATAAACAAACTCGTGGACACAAATCAAAACATAATAATAATAATTAATAAATAATAAATAAATACATAAGCAAGGAAATGCACTCATAATAATTAAACAAATAATAAATACATAAACATGAACATAAATAATACTCTATTCATAAAATAATAATGTAATCACACTATATAAATACACGAGTAAACAAAAGTAAATATCAACCTATACCCGGTTAGTAAATATATAAATATATAATAATTTAATAAATAAATAAATAAACAAAGAAATAGGTAATACTCATTAATCATGAATATTAATAATATCATAGTCATACAATACAAGAATGCATAATTAATTATAAATAAATAATAACATTCATATAACGAACAAACAAATAAATAAATAAATAAATAAATAAATAAATAAATAAATATATATATATATATATATATATATATATATATATGGGTAATGTGTTTCTGGGCAAAAGGCAGAAAACGTTACCTGCGCCCATCTGTGATCATGTCCGTCCATGCATCAGAACGGTCCAGATTTAACTATCGTCCACAGTATCACAAAACCATTGTGCAGCGCCCCTCCTCCTCCCACCACCGCTCCAGCCACTGTGACCACCGCCTCCTCCTCCCACCGCCTCTCCAGCCATTGCCCCCACCGCCTGGGCCTTGCCACGGCCTCCTCCTCCCACCGGCCAGATCTGGCAAGGCTAGGCTCTTCCTCCCACCACCTCCTCCTCCCACTGCCTCTCCAGGCCTTGCCACTGCCGCCTCTCCGCACCATCGGCGGTCCCGGCCCCTTGGCTGCCGTGCACCCCCTGCACCGCCGCCGGCCGCCCACACAAACTATATCCAACACCCACCAATCCAACATAACAGTATCTCATCTCCCCAATTTCAGGTCCCATTTCTAATCCCTCATGTTCTAGCTATCATTTGGCATTTGGGGTTTTGTTTATATGATTTGTTTACCTCATTTTGAGGGCTTATTGTTGGAATGCGTTTATGTGATTGAATCTTGGTTTGTATTGATTGAAAGCTACATTTGTTTATTTTTGAAATTTGTTAGCATGGCATGGAGTAGCTTCGGATGGTTTATGTGAAAGGATTCTTTCTTCTCCTCTGTGTGTGTAAACTGCAAGGTGATTTATTTTCACTCTTTTCGCAACTTAAATTTACGGTTCTGCATTGCCGTCTCAATTATTTTCCATAGAATGACTAGCTTTGGAATTGAAATTTAGTTGGACTTGGATGGTTTTACTTATTGTGTTGACAATTTAATGTTGTTGCGTCTTTGTGATCGGGGGGAGGTGGTTG
>JAURVB010002248.1:0-11218 GCA_033002965.1 Piper betle | reverse complement strand
AGCCCAATGTGCAACGTAATGGGCTAAGTCATTTCTTTAAAATGGGTACCCAGATGGTTAAAGATCTATAGTCCATTCCCACTTATAAACAGGATCTTCTCCCAGTAGGTATTAGATGTGGGACTAAGTTGAGGGATCTCACAATCCACCCACCTTAGGAAATTTCGTCCCCGAAATGCCTATTCTTGGCCCGTTACTAGCCCCAGCCTACGACCTTTCTGGCCCGTGACCGGCAGCCTAGCCAACGTTTCTAGTCTTGGCCCATTGCTAACCCCCGCCCACGACCTTTTTATGCCCGTGACCGGTAGCCTAGCCAACTTTTCTAGTCTTGGCCCATTGCTAACCCCTGCCCACGACCTTTTTGGCCCGTGACCGGCAGCCTAGCCAACGTCCCCAGTCCATCCCACCATCTAACACGGAACCAGGTCGGCTCTTATACCATTTGTAACGACCCAGCCCAAAGTTCAACGTAATGGGCTAAGTCATTTCTTTAAAATGGGTACCCCGAAAGTTAAAGATCTATTGTCCATTCCCACTTATAAACAGGATCTTCTCCCAGTAGGTATTAGATGTGGGACTAAGTTGAGGGATCTCACAATCCACCCACCTTAGGAAATTTCGTCCCCGAAATGCCTATTCTTGGCCCGTTACTAGCCCCAGCCCACGACCTTCGGCCCGTGACCGGCAGCCTAGCCAACGTTTCTAGTCTTGGTCCGTTGCTAACCTTAGCCCACGACCTTTTTGGCCCGTGACCGGCAGCCTAGCCAACGTCCCTAGTCCATCCCACCATCTAACACAGACTAAGTCGGCTCTGATACCATTTGTAACGACCCAGCCCAAAGTGCAACGTAATGGGCTAAGTCATTTCTTTCAAATGGGTACCCCGATAGTTAAAGATCTATAGTCCATTCTCACTTATAAACAGGATCTTCTCCCAGTAAGTCATTAGATGTGGGACTAAGTTGAGGGATCTCACAATCCACCCACCTTAGGAAATTTCGTCCCCGAAATGCCTATTCTTGGCCCGTTGCTAGCCCCAGCCTACGACCTTTCTGGCCCGTGACCGGCAGCCTAGCAAACGTTTCTAGTCTAGGCCCATTGCTAACCCTGCCCACGACCTTTTTGGCCGGTGACCGGTAGCCTAGCCAACGTTTCTAGTCTTGGGCCATTGCTAACCCCTGCCCACGACCTTTTTGGCCGGTGACCGGCAGCCTAGCCAACGTCCCTAGTCCATCCCACCATCTAACACGGAACCAGGTCGGCTCTTATACCATTTGTAACGACCCAGCCCTAAGTGCAACGTAATGGGCTAAGTTATTTCTTCTAAAATGGGTACCCCGAAAGTTAAAGATCTATAGTCCATTCCCACTTATAAACAGGATCTTCTCCTAGTAGGTATTAGATGTAGGACTAAGTTGAGGGATCTCACAATCCACCCACCTTAGGAAATTTTGTCCCCGAAATGTCTATTCTTGGCCCGTTACTAGCCCAAGCCCACGACCTTTCTGGCCCGTGACCGGCAGCCTAGCCAACGTTTCTAGTCTTCGGCCCGTTGCTAACCCTGCCCACGACCTTTTTGGCCCGTGACCGGCAGCCTAGCCAACGTCCCTAGTCCATCCCACCATCTAACACGGAACCAGGTCGGCTCTGATACCATTTGTAACGACCCAGCCCAAAGTGCAACGTAATGGGCTAAGTCATTTCTTTAAAATGGGTACCCCGAAAGTTAAAGATCTATAGTCCATTCCCACTTATAAACAGGATCTTCTCCCAGTAGGTATTAGATGTGGGACTAAGTTGAGGGATCTCACAATCCACCCACCTTAGGAAATTTCGTCCCCGAAATGCCTATTCTTGGCCCGTTGCTAGCCCCAGCCCACGTCCTTTTAGCCCGTGACCGGCAGCCTAACCAACGTTTCTAGTCTTGGCCCGTTGCTAACCCAGCCCAAAAACTTTTTTGCCCGTGACCGGCGGCTTAGCCAACGTCCCTAGTCCATCCCACCATCTAACACGGAACCAGGTCGGCTCTAATACCTTTTGTAACGACCTAGCCCAAAGTGCAACGTAATGGGCTAAGTTATTTCTTTAAAATGGGTACCCTGAAAGGTAAACATCTATAATCCATTCCCACTGATAAACAGGATCTTCTCCAAGTAGGTATTAGATTTGGGACTAAGTTGAGGGATCTCACAATCCACCCACCTTAGGAAATTTCGTCCCCGAATTGCCTATTCTTGGCCAGTTGCTAGCCCCAGCCCACATCCTTTCTGGCCCGTGACCGGCAGCCTAGCCAACGTTCCTAGTCTTGGCCCGTTGCTAACCACGAGCCCACGATCTTTTTGGCTCGTGACAGGCAGCCTAGCCAACGTCCCTAGTCCATCCCACCATCTAATACAGAACCAGTCGGCTCTGATACCGTTTGTAACGACCCAGGCCAAAGTACAACCTAATGGGCTAAGTCATTTCTTTAAAATGGGTACCCCGATGGTTAAAGATCTATAGTCCATTCCCACTTATAAACAGGATCTTCTCCCAGTAAGTATTAGATGTGGATTAAGTTAAGGGATCTCACAATCCACCCACCTTAGGAAATTTCGTCCCCGAAATGCCAATTCTTGGCCCGTTACTAGCCCTAGCCTACGAACTTTCTGGCCCGTGACCGGCAGCCTAGCCAACGTTTCTAACATAGCCCATTGCTAACCCCTGCCCACGACCTTTTTTGGCCCGTGACCGGTTGCCTAGCCAACGTTTCTAGTCTTGGCCCATTACTAACCCCTGCCCACGACCTTTTTTTGCCCGTGACCGGCAGCCTAGCCAACGTCCCTAGTCCATCCCACCATCTAACACGGAACCAGGTCGGCTCTGATACCATTTGTAACGACCCAGCCCAAAGTGCAACGTAATGGGCTAAGTCGTTTCTTTAAAATTTGTACCCCGAAAGTTAAAGATCTATAGTATATTCCTACTTATAAGCAGGATCTTCTCCCAGTAGGTATTACATGTGGGACTAAGTTGAGGGATCTCACAATCCACCCACCTTAGGAAATTTCGTCCCCAAATTTCCGATTCTTGGCCCGTTGCTAGGCCCAGCCCACGTCCTTTCTGGCCCGTGACCGGCAGCTTAGCTAACGTTTCTAATCTTGGCCCGTTGCTAAACCCAGCCCACAAACTTTTTGACCCGTGACCGGCAGCCTAACCAACGTCCCTAGTCTATCCCACCATTTAACACAGACTAAGTCGGCTCTGATACCATTTATAACGACCCAGCCCAAAGTGCAACGTAATGGGCTAAATCATTTATTTAAAATGCGTACCCATAAAGTTAAAGATCTATAGTCCATGCCCACTTATAAACAGTATCTTGTCCCAGTAGGTATTAGATGTGAGACTAAGTTGAGGGATCTCACAATCCACCCACCTTAGAAAATTTCGCCCCCGAAATGCCTATTCTTGGCCCGTTGGTAGCCACAGCCCAAGTCCTTTCTGGCCCGTGACCGGCAGCCTAGCCAACGTTTCTAGTCTTGGCCCGTTGCTAACCAAGCCCAGGACCTTTTTTGCCTGTGATCGGCAGCCTAGCCAACGTCCCTAGTCCATCCCACCATCTAACACGGAACCAGGTCGGCTCTGATACCTTTTGTAACGACCCAGCCTAAAGTACAACGTAATGGGCTAAGTCATTTCTTTAAAATAGGTACCCTGAAAGTTAAAGATCTATAATCCATTCCCACTGATAAACAGGATCTTCTCCAAGTAGGTATTAGATGTGGGACTAAGTTGAGGGATCTCACAATCCACCCACCTTAGGAAATTTCGTCCCCGAAATGCCTATTCTTGGCCCGTTCCTAACCCCAGCCCACGACCTTTTTGCCCGTAACCGGCAGCCTAGCCAACGTCCCTAGGTCCATCCCACCATCTAACACGGAACCAGGTCGGCTCTGATACCATTTGTAACGACTCAGCCCAAAGTGCAACGTAATGGGCTAGTTCATTTCTTTATAATGGGTACACCGAAAGTTAAAGATCTATAGTCCATTCCCACTTATAAACAGGATATTCTCCCAGTAAGTATTAGATGTGGGATAAAGTTGAGGGATCTCACAATCCACCCACTTTAGGAAATTTCGTCCCCGAAATGCCTATTTTTAGCCCGTTACTAGCCCAAGCCTACAACCTTTCTGGCCCGTGACCGGCAGCTTAGCCAACGTTTCTAGTCTTAGCCCATTGCTAACCACTGAACACGACCTTTTTTGGCCCGTGACCGGTAGCCTATCCAACGTTTCTAGTCTTGGCCCGTTGCTAACCCTGCCCACGACCTTTTTGGCCCGTGACCGGCAGCGTAGCCAAAGTCCCTAGTCCATCCCACCATCTAACACGGAACCAGGTCGGCTCTGATACCTTTTGTAACGACCCAGCTCAAAGTGCAACGTAATGGGCTAAGTCATTTCTTTAAAATGGGTACCCTGAAAGTTAAAGATCTATAATCCATTCCCACTGATAAAAAAGATCTTCTCCAAGTAGGTACTAGATTTGGGACTAAGTTGACGGATCTCACAATCCACCCACCTTAGGAAATTTCGTCCCCGAAATGCGTATTCTTGGCCCGTCGCTAGCCCCAGCCCACATCCTTTCTGGCCCGTGACCGGCAGCCTAGCCAACTTTCCTAGTCTCGGCCCGTTGCTAACCCCAGCCCACGACCTTTTCTAGCCTGTGACCGGCAGCCTAGCCAACGTCCTTACTCCATCCCACCATATAACACAGAACCAGGTCGGCTATGATACCATTTGTAACGACCCAGCCAAAAGTGCAACGTAATGGGTTAAGTCATTTCTTTAAAATGGGTACCCCGAAAGTTAAAGATCTATAGTCCATTCCTACTAATAAATAAGATCTTTTCCCAGTAGGTATTAGATGTGGGACTAAGTTGAGGGATCTCACAATCTACCAACCTTAGGAAATTTTGTCCCCGACATGCATATTTTTTGCCTGTTACTAGCCCAAACCTACGACCTTTCTGGCCCGTGACCGGCAGCCTAGCCAACGTTTCTAGCCTTTGCCCGTTGCTAACCCCAGCCCACGACCATTTTTGGCTGTGACCGGGAGCCTAGCTAACGTCCCTAGTCCATCCCACCATCTAACACGGAACTATATCGGCTCTGATACCATTTGTAACGACCCAGCCCAAAGTGCAACGTAATGGGCTAAGTCATTTCTTTAAAATAGGTACCCCGAAAGTTAAAGATCTATAGTCCATTCCCACTTATAAACAGGATCTTCTCCCAGTAGGTATTAGATGTGAGACTAAGTTGAGGGATCTCACAATCCACCCACCTTAGGAAATTTTGTCCCCGAAATGCCTATTCTTGGCCCGTTACTAGCCCAAGCCTACGACCTTTCTGGCCCGTGACCGGCAGCCTAGTCAACGTTTCTAGTCTTGGCCCATTGCTAACCTTGCCCACGACCTTTTTTGGCCCGTGACCGGCTGCCTAGCCAACATCCCTAGTCCATTCCACCATCTAACACAGACTAAGTCGGCTCTGATACCATTTGTAACGACCCAGCCCAAAGTGCAACGTAATGGGCTAAGTCATTTCTTTAAAATGGGTACCCCGATGGTTAAAGATCTATAGTCCATTCCAACTTATAAATAGGATCTTCTCCCAGTAAATATTAGATGTGGGACTAAGTTGAGGGATCTCACAATCCACCCACCTTAGGAAATTTCGTACCCGAAATGCCTATTCTTGGCCCGTAGCTAGCCCCAGCCCACGTCCTTTCTGGCCCGTGACCGGCAGCCTAGCCGACGTTTCTAGTCTTGGCCCGTTGCTAACACCAGCCCACGACCTTTTTTGGCCCGTGACCGGCAGCGTAGTCAACGTCCCTAGTCCATCCCACCATCTAACACGGAACCAGGTCGGCTCTGATACCATTTGTAACGACCCTGCCCAAAGTGCAACGTAATGGGCTAAGGCATTTCTTTAAATTGGGTACCCCGAAGGTTAAAGATCTATAGTACATTCCCACTTATAAATAGGATCTTCTCCCAGTAGGTATTACATGTGGGACTAAGTTGAGGGATCTAATAATCCACCCACCTTAGGAAATTTCGTCCCCGAATTGCCTATTCTTCGCCCGTTGCTAGCCCCACCCCACGTCCTTTCTGGCCCGTGACCGGCAGCCTAGCTAACGTTTCTAGCCTTGGCCCGTTGCTAACCCCAGCCTACTAACTTTTTTGGCCCGTGACCGGCAGCCTAGCCAACGTCCTTAGTCCATCCCACCATCTAACACAGACTAAGTCGGCTCTGATACCATTTGTAACGACCTAGCCCAAAGTGCAACGTAATGGGCTAAGTCATTTCTTTAAAATGGGTACCCCGAAAGTTAAAGATCTATAGTCCATTCCCACTTATAAACAGGATCTTCTCCCAATAGGTATTAGATGTGGGACTCAGTTGAGGGATCTCACAATCCACCCACCTTAGGAAATTTCGCCCCGAAATGCCTATTCTTGGCCCGTTGCTAGCCCCAGCCCACGTCCTTTCTTGGCCGTGACCGGCAGCCTAGCCAACGTTTCTAGTCTTGGCCCGTTGCTAACCCATGCCCACGAACTTTTTGTCCCGTGCCGGCCTAGCCAACGTCCCTAGTCCATCCCACCATCTAACACAGAACCAGTCCGCTCTGATACCATTTGTAATGACCTAGGCCAAAGTGCAACGTAATGGGCTAAGTCATTTCTTTAAAATGGCTACCCCGGAAGTTAAAGATCTATAGTCTATTCCAACTTATAAACAGGATCTTCTCCGAATAGGTATTAGATGTGGGACTAAGTTGAGGGATTTCACAATCCACCCACCTTAGGACATTTCGTCCCAAAATACCTATTCTTGGCATGTTGCTAGCCCCAGCCCACGTCCTTTCTGGCCCGTGACCGGCAGCCTAGCCAACGTTTATTGTCTTGGCCCGTTCCTAACCCCAGCTGACGACCTTTTTTGGCCCGTAACCGGCAGCCTAGCCAACGTCCCTAGTCCATCCCACCATCTAACACGGAACCAGGTCGGCTCTGATACCATTTGTAACGACTCAGCACAAAGTGCAACGTAATGGGCTAGGTCATTTCTTTAAAATGGGTACCCCGATGGTTAAAGATCTATAGTCCATTCCCACTTATAAACAGGATCTTCTCCCAGTAAGTATTAGATGTGGGACAAAGTTGAGGGATCTCACAATCCACCCACCTTAGGAAATTTCGTCCCCGAAATGCCTATTCTTGGCCCGTTACTAGCCCATGCCTACGACCTTTCTGGCCCGTGACAGGCAGCCTAGCCAACGTTTCTAGTCTTGGCCCGTTGCTTACCCATGCCCACGAACATTTTTGTCCCGTGCCCCGCAGCCTAGCCAACGTCCCTAGTCCATCCCACCATCTAACACAGAACCAGTCGCTCTGATACCATTTGTAATGACCTAGGCCAAAGTGCAACGTAATGGGCTAAGTCATTTCTTTAAAATGGCTACCCCGGAAGTTAAAGATCTATAGTCTATTCCAACTTATAAACAGGATCTTCTCCGAATAGGTATTAGATGTGGGACTAAGTTGAGGGATTTCGCAATCCACCCACCTTAGGATATTTCGTCCCGAAATACCTATTCATGACCTGTTGCTAGCCCCAGCCCACGTCCTTTCTGGCCCGTGACCGGCAGCCAAGCCAACGTTTATAGTCTTGGCCCGTTCCTAACCCCAGCCCACGACCTTTTTGGCCCGTAACCGGCAGCCTAGCCAACATCCCTAGTCCATCCCACCATCTAACACGGAACCAGGTCGGCTCTGATACCATTTATAACGACTCAGCCCAAAGTGCAACGTAGTGGGCTAGGTCATTTCTTTAAAATGGGTATCCCGAAAGTTAAAGATCTATAGTCCATTCCCACTTATAAACAGGATCTTCTCCCAGTAAGTATTAGATGTGGGACAAAGTTGAGGGATCTCACAATCCACCCACCTTAGGAAATTTCGTCCCCTAAATTCTTATTCTTGGCCCGTTCCTAGCCCCAGCCCACGTCCTTTCTGGCCCGCGACCGGCAGCCTAGCCAACGTTTCTAGTCATGGCCCGTTGCTAACCCCAGCCCACGACCTTTTTTGGCCCGTGACAAGCATCCTAGCCAACGTCCCTAGTCCATCCCACCATCTAACACGGCACCAGGTCGGCTCTGATACCATTTGTAACGACCCAGCCCAAAGTGCAACGTAATGGGCTAAGTCATTTCTTTAAAATGGGTACCCCGAAAGTTAAAGATCTATAGTCCATTCCCACTTATAAAAATGATCTTCTCCCAGTAGTTATTACATGTGGGACTAAGTTGAGGGATCTCACAATCCACTCACCTTAGGAAATTTCGTCCCCGAAATGCCTATTCTTAGCCCGTTGCTAGCCCCAGCCCACGTCCTTTCTGGCCCATGACCGGCAGCCTAGCCAACGTTTCTAGTCTTAGCCCGTTGCTAACCCCAGCCCACGGCCTTTTTAACGTCCCTAGTCCATCCCACCATCTAACACGGAACCAAATCGGCTCTGATACCATTTGTAACGACCCAGCCCAAAGTGCAACGTAATGCGCTAAGTCATTTCTTTTAAATGGGTACCCCGAAAGTTAAAGATATATAGTCCATTCCCACTTATAAACATGATCTTCTCCCAGTAGGTATTAGATGTGGGACTAAGTTGAGGGATCTCACAATATACCCACCTTAGGAAATTTCGTCCCCGAAATGCCTATTCTTGGCCCGTTGCTAGCCCTAGCCCACGTCCTTTCTGGCCCATGACCGGCAGCCTAGCCAACGTTTCTAGTCTTGGCCCGTTGCTAACCCATGCCCACGAACTTTTTGGCCCGTGACCGGCAGCCTAGCCAACGTCCCTAGTCCATCCCACCATCTAACAAAGACTAAGTCGGCTCCGATACCATTTGTAACGACCTAGGCTAAAGTGCAACGTAATGGGCTAAGTCATTTCTTTAAAATGGGTACCCCGAAAGTTAAAGATCTATATGCTATTCCCACTTATAAACAGGATCTTCTCCCAGTAGGTATTAGATGTGGGACTAAGTTGAGGGATCTAACAATCCACCCACCTTAGGAAATTTCGTCCTTGAAATGCCAATTCTTGGCCCGTTGCTAGCCCCAGCCCACGTCCTTTTGGCCCGTGACCGGCAGCCTAACCAACGTTTCTAGTCTTGGCCCGTTGCTAACCCCAGCCCACGACCTTTTTGGCCCGTGACCGGCAGCCTAGCCAACGTGCCTAATCCATCCCACCATCTAACACGGAACCAGGTCGGCTCTGATACCATTTGTAACGACCCAGCCCAAAGTGCAACGTAATGGGCTAAGTCATTTCTTTAAAATGGGTACCCTGAAAGTGTAAAGATCTATAGTCCATTCCCACTTATAAACAGGATCTTCTCCCAGTAGGTATTAGATGTGGGACTAAGTTGAGGGATCTCACAATCCACCCACCTTAGGAAATTTCGTCCCCGAAATGCCTATTCTTAGCCCAGTTGCTAGCCCCAGCCCACGTCCTTTCTGGCCCGTGACCGGCAGCCTAGCCAACGTTTCTAGTCTTGGCCCGTTGCTAACCCCAGCCCACGATCTTTTTGGCCCGTGACAGGCAGCCTAG
Source organism: Piper betle (assembly GCA_033002965.1). Lineage (NCBI taxonomy): Eukaryota > Viridiplantae > Streptophyta > Magnoliopsida > Piperales > Piperaceae > Piper > Piper betle. The sequence continues at coordinate 1,559 of JAURVB010002248.1, read as the reverse complement.
CCAACGTCCCTAGTCCATCCCACCATCTAACATAGAACCAGTCGGCTCTGATACCATTTGTAACGACCCAGGCCAAAGTGCAACCTAATGGGCTAAGTCATTTCTTTAAAATGGGTACCCCGAAGGTTAAAGATCTATAGTCCATTCCCACTTATAAACAGGATCTTCTCCCAGTAGGTATTAGATGGGAGACTAAGTTGAGGGATCTCACAATCCACCCACCTTAGGAAGTTTCGTCCCCGACATGCCTATTCTTGGCCCGTTACTAGCCCTAGCCTACGACCTTTCTGGCCCGTGACCGGCAGCCTAGCCAACGTTCTCTAGTCCTGCTTGGCCCGTACGTTGCTAGCCCCAGCGCCACTGACCTTTTCTTGGCCCGTGACCGGCAGCCTAGCCAACGTCCCTAGTCCATCCCACCATCTAACACGGAACCAGGTCGGCTCTGATACCATTTGTAACGACCCAGCCCAAAGTGCAACGTAATGGGCTAAGTCATTTCTTTAAAATGGGTACCCCGAAAGTTAAAGATCTATAGTCCATTCCTCACTTATAAACAGGATCTTCTCCCAGTAGGTATTAGATGTGGGACTAAGTTGAGGGATCTCACAATCCACCCACCTTAGGAAATTTCGTCCCCGAAATGCCTATTCTTGGCCCGTTGCTAGGCCCTAGCCCACGTCCTTTCTGGCCCGTGACCGGCAGCCTAGCCAACGTTTCTAGTCTTGGCCCGTTGCTAACCCATGCCCACGAACTTTTTGGCCCGTGACCGGCAGCCTAACCAACGTCCCTAGTCCATCCCACCATCTAACACAGACTAAGTCGGCTCTGATACCATTTGTAACGACCCAGCCCAAAGTGCAACGTAATGGGCTAAGTCATTTCTTTAAAATGGGTACCCCGAAAGTTAAAGATCTATAGTCCATTCCCACTTATAAACAGGATCTTCTCCCAGTAGGTATTAGATGTGGGACTAAGTTGAGGGATCTCACAATCCACCCACCTTAGGAAATTTCGTCCCCGAAATGCCTATTCTTGGCCCGTTGCTAGCCACAGCCCAGTCCTTCTGGCCCGTGACCGGCAGCCTAGCCAACGTTTCTAGTCTTGGCCCGTTGCTAACCCTGCCCACGACCTTTTCTGGCCTGTGACCGGCAGCCTAGCCAACGTCCCTAGTCCATCCCACCATCTAACACGGAACCAGGTCGGCTCTGATACCATTTGTAACGACCCAGCCCAAAGTGCAACGTAATGTGCTAAGTCATTTCTTTAAAATTGGTACCCCAAAAGTTAAAGATCTATAGTCCATTCCCACTTATAAACAGGATCTTCTCCCAGTAGGTATTAGATGTGGGACTAAGTTGAGGGATCTCACAATCTACCCACCTTAGGAAATTTCGTCCCCGAAATGCCTATTCTTGGCCCGTTGCTAGCCCCAGCCCACGTCCTTTTCGGCCCGTGACCGGCAGCCTAGCCAACGTTTCTAGTTTTGGCCCGTTGCTAACTGTCACAAGGGTCAGTTTAGGGGATAAATTTTTCGCCCAAACTGCCACTGTGCGGCGTGT
>JAURVB010002246.1:112500-149708 GCA_033002965.1 Piper betle | reverse complement strand
AGGTTCAACGACCACCTTCTCCTTTGCAAAAAGAATAAATGACGACTAGGGTTTGTGGAAGCACCCTTTCATCATAATTCCTTTAACCTGGGTAATTGGGTAATTAACACGGTTCACTTAACCTTTTCACTCAACCTCTTAAATGGTATGGTTCACTTAATTAATGTGTTCGACTCGACCGATTCAACTAGAATCGTCCGATTAGAAATCACTTCAATTCAACTGGGTAATTCATACTTAACTCAGCTTAATGAATTTTTTTCCGGGTCTTTACATATTTTAACAGGTAAGAGAATGTATCGAGTGGTGGATATATTGTATCTCACTTCACACAGGCCATCTAGTTGAATGAAATTTTTGGATTAATAACCCACGAGAATGAGATCCTTCGAGCTTGTTTTCAAAAACTCAAATCCCGATCACGATACACTTCGTACCTATTATATTACAATCCCTACCCAGGCCTATGTACATGTAGTTTTTTGAGTTTTAGTAAGATGTGAGACAAGGGAAAACCGACGACTGTGTCTTGAGATAGGGCATGTGTTAAGTCAAAGCGGGCTCTAAATTTAGTGAGCGTTTGTTTCATTCTTCAAAGGATCCTAATAACTCCACCTTTGAATTCCTCAAACCCGGAGAAGTGTGAAGGTTTACGGGTACTGTTATGCAGCACATGTTAAGACTTATAGTTTCAAATGATACTAAAGATGTATGCCTGAGAGTACTTGGCCTCTGTTGTAAAACCCACAATTCCAGAGTCAGGGTTTTATATTCAGAACCAGTCGGTTCGACCGTTATTTTCGAGTCGAGTCAGTTTCAGAACACGTGTACTGAGCCGACGCCAGTCGCGTGTATGAGCTATGAGGGTCATGCGTACCCAAGTATATGATGATAACGTCATGAACACAGTAGAATAGAATGAGTTATCAGAATATATAAGAGTATGCCAGTTATTTTTTTATTTTTATATATAGTGGATCGTAAAATTAGTTTTAGGCCGTTTACCGCGTTAGGACGCGTTACGGGTAGTTGGGTGGGTTGATAGTTCTAGAGCATATCATTATGATGTTCTGGTGTTTATTTGATTTTACGAGATTTTTCCTGATTTTTCTGGATTTTTTTAGGATTTTCTACGACTTAGTTATTATTCTTCACTCGAGCTGGACACGAGTCAAGTATTATTTACGATATTGCCACCCAGTTGTTTTTCTCACCCCGACCCATTCTTCCTCACCCAAACCCTTCCCGACGCCGCCCTCGTGCAGCGTCGCCGTCGCCGCTGTCGACGCCGCCCGGCCGTCGATCGTCGCCGCCCAACTCCGCCACGGCATTGTCGTGCCGCCCCGACCAGCCCCGGCCGCTGCCAGGCCGCCGTGACGCCGGAATCGCCTCGCCTAGCGCCGCGGCTACATTTCGGTCGCGTCGCCGATTCCGCCGCCAGCGACCATCGCCACCACGATCAGGTGGTCGCCTCAGCACTCTCGACCACCCAGTGACCCTTCCCGACCGGAGCGGAGGCCATCGCCGCCTAGGCCGGCCGGATCTAGCCACCCATCACCGCCGGCCTCGGTTTTATGCTATTTTCCGGCAAGCCACCACCTCCGCCGACCACGTCGACGCTCGTAGATGCGTCGGGCTCGCCGAGCCGGTTCCAATGGTACCCAACATGACCCCTATCTAGCCAGTAGACGCCGCCGGCGATTGTCGCCGGAAAACCGTCGAAGAGCTGCCGGAAACCACCGAAGTGCCGGAAACACTGAACTGCAGAAAACTGCCGGAAAATTGGATTCACTGGAATTCGCCGGATCTTCCACGGAGTTCATCCAGTCGGATCCCGATCGAACGTCGGACGCCGATGAGCACCGAATTCGAGCTCCGAGACGACGCGACGGAACCCTAGCTGTCGCCGATTGCCGATGACGTGAGGTATAATTACCTCCAAATTGATAATTTAAACTTGATGATGATTGTTAGCATAGCATGCTAGGGTTGATTTAAGATGTCATTGATGAGTGTATGAGATATGATGAAGTGATAAGTTACATGATGTGATTGATAGTACATGGAGGATGAATGATCTAATGAAGATATGAGCATGCTAAGCGAGTATGACGTAAAAAACACAGTAAAATTGGTATAAATAGGATTAGTTAGAATTATTTTCATTCTTATGAATATTTGATTGTTGATTGATATTTATTGAGTTCGATGCATCATTTAGCTAGCGGGCGTTAGTATTTAGTTTTGATGTGTAGGTACGGAGTAGGAGCTCGCCGCCTAGGCGCGATGACACGCTTGGAGCTTCTACCAGGTCCGTTTAGGACTCGACTCTGTTTTACGTCTTTCTATTGTATGTTTATCTTATCATTTGCAGGACGGGTTAAGTGGCGTTTTATTGGATCCCACTTAACTCGGGCCATCTAGCCGAACAGATTTCCGGATTAATAACCCCTCGAGGATGAGATCCCTCGAGGATGATTTTGAAAACAAGATCCACCACAAGTTGCCTTCGGGCCTATTATATAAATCCCTACCCAGCCCTATATATATGTAGTTTTCGCGTTTTCAGTGAGACGAGAGATAGAGAAACCGACTGCACGTACCATGAGCGGATGCCGTGACAGTCAAAGCGGGCTCTGGATTAGTGCCAGCGGACTGTTCCATTCCCGAGGGATCCTGACAACTCCGCGTTTGAGTTCCTCACACCCGGAGAACGTGGAGGTTAACGGGTACTGTTTAGTACAGCGCATGTCCGGACTTGTGGTTCAAAGGGTACTAAAGGCGACTGCCTGAGAGTACTCGGCCTTCGTGCTCAAGGCCAGGAGAAATATGGAGGTAAGGAGAGGGCTTAGGATAAAGTTTCACGTGAAGTACTGAAAAAGAAGTGCCGAGAGCGGCACAGTACCAGCAGCAGATCAGTAAGTTCGGGATGCTACCGGGTCTGCAGCCCAGTGGCTCCTCAGTAGTGCCCTTCAGAGTGTTCACGTGGAGTATATGATGTTTTCTTTCATATGAGAGTTTGCTCTCATAGCCAGCTTGTTATAGTTATTTTATTTTCCGGACCAGTAACACTTGTTACTGACGTGTCTTTATACTATATGTAGGTAATAATCAGAGTTGGAGGAGCCAGCTTGGACGGAGGAGCATTGTTGTCGCTTGCACACATGTCAGTCGATTGAGTGGTTATATTTTGTTTATGATACTATTATATTGCGGATGTTGTGAAATGCTAAGACATGGTATGATATGATTGAATGTCATGAGATGATGATAAGATATGATGATGTGACATGATTGAATGCTAAGACACGATGACAGATTGTGTGAATGAAGTTGCGTGATGTATAGATACATGTTTACATATATGTTTATATATAGTATTTTGACAGGGTGACCCTAATTGCACTTTTAGGGGAAATTTTGTCCGTTTTATTTTAGAATTTTCATCGATTTTGATCGTAATTGTGATGGTGTGTAATTTAGTTTGCATGTCATCCATGTAGTATTATGTTAGGATTTTGTGCATTCATCCATGCATGACGAGTAATATCTTCATCTTAAGACGCCGAGATTAGATCCGCGCGAGTTGGGTTCGGGTTAGCCGACCTAACCGGGGCCTGTAACATGCCGGTTCGGTTCACGAGCATGGACCGGATTTGGGGTGTTACATCTGTACTCAAGGCCAAGAGTGATACAGAGAATATAGAGGGCTAAAAGAATTGAGATTGATTTTCCCTAGAAAGGGATAGTTTAAAGTTGCCAAAGAATGAGATGGAAAAACAGGGAACGCTTTCGAGCGAGATTGATGGCTGCTAATTAGTGGCTTTATGAGAGATTATATGAGGAAGAATAAGAATTTTTTCATTCAACAAGAGGGTTAGTTCTCCTATGTCAATTTATTATTACATATTTCTAGACCACTAACGCTCGTTGCTAACATTTTTCTATTATCTATTTAGGTAAGGACCTTGAGGATTGGGCATTGTCAGGACTGCGGAGGAGCAGCAATAAAATTACACACACATGCACTTGACGAATTTAATTGATCATGTTGAATGTAGAATTGTTCTGAATGATGTAATTTGAATGTTATTTCTCTAAATGGATAAAATATTTTGCATGTGATTGAAAAACTGGGAAAGAAATGAATAGGTTTATCAATGGGGTGTAGACTTGGCTCAGAAAATGAAAAAAGTGATGATAATTGAAATGTCATGTCTTTTACTATATTTTCTATTTTATTGATATATATATATATATGTATATATATATATATAGACACACACACACAGCTTGTTATTGGTTGGGTGGTCCCTATTACACTTTTAGGGGAGACTAGGTCCATTTTATTTTAAAAATAGTTATTTTCTTTAAACTTCTCACTTATTTGGTTCGTTTTATACTTAATTGCATATCATAGAATGCATGTAGAACAATATTAAAACCTAAGGATATCATCCATGCATTATAAGTTTGCATCACCATCTTGAGACGTAATGAGTAGATTCGGGTCGGCTTAATCGAATCAAGTAGATTAACAAACAGTTTGGTCACTGGTAGCATTTATGGGTTGGTTCACGGGCGAACCGAAACGGGTGTTACAACACATATACTTCCCATATACAAAAAGATTTCCACCTTTTCTTTTTTCTCTTGACATAAAAATAATAATAATAATTACACATGGGAGAACATATGGGTGACATACTTAGAAGTTATAATGATAGTTTTATACTCTCATTTAGATGTAATCTTGTTTAATTTAGACATAAATAATTTAATTAATATTACTTGATATATAAAATATATCTACTTATAGTAAATTGACTATTTTAATTTTTTATTTCATTTGTATTACTTTCAGCCAATCAAAGGTCACCTCATATAGCTTATATGAGCTATTTGAACCTTTTTTTAGTGTCCCTATGAAACCTAGAACAAAAATCATGGACCAACCCAAAGACTGGCATGGGTGCGTGGGGGTGAGCTCGATGAAAATGTTTAGGGGAAGGGGTGTCTTATAGCTAGGGCTACTAATTGAGCGAACCAGCTCGTGAGCATTTAACGTTCAACTCGATTTGACTTGACTCGACTCAACTAGTCTTGAAACTCAACATTTAAATACTCGAACTCAAACACAAATCCTAAGAGTTGAGTTTGAGCAAGACATTGTTAGACTCAACTCAACTTGGTTATAACTCGAACTCGCCTCAAAATTGATCCAAATTCGACTCGATAATATAATATAATAATATACATAATATCACTTGCATACTCAAAACACATTTAAAATCGTAAATAAAAATTATAATTGACTGTTAATATAAATTCAAAAAAAAAATTTACTACAATACAAGAACGAAAACCAATTTTAATTAACATGAGTTTGATACTTGGAGAATATATCTGGCACAACAATTTAATTATTTATTGTGGCTTAATTTTATTTAATTGTATAGCATTTTATTAGATTTTATTTAATATTTTTGGAATTTATTTTATTATTATTTACTAGAGCCAGGATAGAATCGAATTTTATTTACAAACTACCCTTATATGTATTTTCTCCTGGACCCAAAGTGTGCCTCTTCCTCTTCCTCTCCCGACTATTCTCTTCTTTTGGTTGCCGCCGCCACCACTGTGGCTAACTGGAACCTTCTTCTCCCTACTGTTCCCCATCGACCCATTCGTCGTCCTGTTAGACATTATTAGATTTCATATCAAATCATCGAGTAAATAAACTAGATAGTGGAAGCGTACCTGAAGCCATAAGAGAAATTAGAGTCTTGACCACCTTAGGTATTAGCCTTCTAAATCTAAGAAGAGTTTTCCAAAACCTAAATTCTGAACAATTGGATACCAGAACGAAAACTGCTTATTCATTCAGGGACCATAACCTTCTTATTTATAGCTGTAGTTTCATAAATTCATTTTCACCCATCACGAAAAGAGAAATATGAAAAGGTATCTACACATTGAATTCCACACTTTTCACATTGAATTCCACACCTTAATTTATGGCCCATAACCTTTCACTTTAGTAGATCAATTTAATTTAGGCCAAGCTTATATAATAACATATGACACAATTCTTGATTCAGGTATATATTTATGTCCAACATCCAACAATCTCCCACTTGGACTTAATATATACACGAAGATAATTGTATAACCTTATGAGCTCCAAAACATATGCCATTATTCCAAAATAACAATCTCGTCCATTAATCAATGTCAATATAGGATCAAGGCGATTTTTGTTACATTTATCGTAACTAAACTCATCCATGGTCACACACATAAACATAATTAAATGACATAGATCAAGTATGGATGTGTAGCAAGAAAATTACATGTAATTTGATCTAACATGCCTATTTTCAACTGGTCCAACCTTATGTGATTACCAAAAATACCAAAACAGAGTAAACCTTAAACCAAATATAAACTCCTACTAAAGTAGCATATCATCAAATGATACAACACCCATATGAGTAACATGCTCATGAAAGACCTTGGGTGGTAAACTTTTAGTAAGCGGATCCGCAACCATGGAGTTTGTCCCAATATGCTCTATAGAGACTTTACCACTCTGAACTCTTTTTTCACAACAAGGAACTTGATCTCTAAATGTTTTGATTTAGATGAGCTCCTATTGTTATTTGAATATAATACTGCATATTGATTGTCACAAAATATCTTAAGTGGTCTTTCAATATTATCAATAATGCGCAGCCCTGTGACAAAATTCCACGACCATATTCCATGATTGGATGCTTCATAACAAGCTATGAATTCAGCTACCATAGTGGAAGAAGCTATGAGTGTCTGCTTAGCACTCCTCCAAGAAATAGCTCCTCCAGCAAGCAGATAGACATAGCCAAAAGTGGATCGACGACTATCTTGGCATCCAGCAAAGTTAGAATTAGAATACCCAATGATCTCACGTTGATCTGACTTCCGATATGTAAGCATGTAATGTTTTGTTCTTTGAAGATATCTCATGACTCTTTTGGCTGCTATCCAGTGATCCAATCCCGGATTACTTAAATATCAGCCCAACATTCCAACAATATACGCAATATTTGGGCGCGTACATGCTTGAGCATATATAAGACTTCCCACTGCTGAAGCATAGGGAATCTTTTGCATTTCCTTTCTTCTATATGATTTTTAGGGCATTGATTGAGACTGAATTTGTCTCCTTTAGAAACAGGGATATCTCCTGGTTTACAATTTTGCATGCCAAATCTTTTAAGAACTTTTTCTATATAGGTCTTTTCTGATAATCCAAGTATACATCGATCGCAATCTCGATGTATTTGAATTCCTAATACAAAAGACGCATTTCCAAGATCTTTCATTTCAAATTTCTTTGATAAAAATCTCTTGGTTTCGTGCAAAAATCTATATCATTACTGGCAAGCAATAAATCATCAACATATAAAACCAGAAAAATATACTTACTCCCATTAAACTTATGGTATATACAATCATCAATAACATTCATCTCAAAACCAAACGAGAGAATCACTTGATTAAATTTGTGATACCATTGAAGAGAAGCTTGTTTAAATCCATAAATGGATTTCTTTAATTTGCAAACTATATTCTTTGAATCTCCTGATACAAAGTTTTTAGATTGCATCATATAAATTGTTTCATCAATGTCTCCACTTAGAAACGCAGTCTTTACATCCATCTGATGTAACTCAAGATCAAAATGTGTCAATAATGTCATAATTATTCTGAATGAGTCTTTCGATGAAACTGGAGAGAAAGTCTCATTATAATCGATGCTTTCCTTTTGAGTAAAGCCCTTTGCAACAAGACAATCCTTATATCTTTCTACAGTACCTTTCGAATCCCTTTTGGTTTTAAATATCCATTTACAACCAATAGGTTTCGCACCTTCAGGCAATGGAACAAGATTCCAAATGTCATTAGCTTTCATAGACTTTATCTCTTCATTCGTAGCATCATTCCACTTTTGAGAATTAGAACTCATCATGGCTTGATGAAAAGTGATTGGATCATCTTCCATCATTCCAATGTAATCCTCATGTTCTTCGAGAAAGACAAGATATAGGCATTTGACGGTGACAAAATTTCTCCTTAAGCCATGCTGGTAAAGGGACTACCAAGTCCATGATAACTAATGACAGAAGATACTTGAAACCTATTGGCTGTAACCCGATATTTGAGACCAATAGGTTTCACACCTTCAGGCAGAATGTCATTAGCTATCATGGACTTTATCTCTTCATTGATAGCATCAATCCACTTTGAGGATTAGAACTCATCATGGCTTAATGAAAAGTGATTGGATCATCTTCCATCATTCCACTGTTATCCTCATACATATGCCGAGAAAGATGAATTCTATCATCTTTCTCAAAGAACATGAGGATAACTATTGGAATGATGGAGATGATTCGAATCACTTGTTCCATTAAGCCATGAAGGTGGATTGATGTATCGAAGAGCTAAAGTCCATGGTTAGCTAATGCATATTGCCTGAAGGTGCAGGAACCAATTGGTTGTAAACGCACCTTTCAGGCACAATAGGATACACACCTTCAGGCAAAATGTCATTAGCTATCATGGACTTTATCTCTTCGTTCGATAGCATCAATCCACTTTTGAGAATTAGAACTCATCATGGCTTGATGAAAAGTGATTGGATCATCTTCCATCATTCCAATGTTATCCTCATGTTCTTCGAGAAAGATGATATAATCATTTGACATTGCATTTCTCCTTTTTCTTGTGGATCTCTTTAATGGCATTTGCTCTTGAGGTTGTTGAGTTTGTTCTTCGTGTATAACTTGATTAGGGAGATTCTTGACATTGTCTTATAATTCTGGTATTGTTTCTTGAACAACATCAGGAATATGACCTTGATCCTGATTATTGTCAAGAACAATCATGGGAAGAGAAACAGATTCTTCTTCAAAGACAAAGTCTCAAACCTCATTTCCTCCTCCAAACTCAATATCCTCAAAGAACTGGGCATTGCCCGTCTCAAAGAATGACCTTATTGTGGGATCATAAAACTTATATCCACTAGACTGTTCTTGAATCCAGTTTCTTTTTCATTTGGCCTATAAGGCCTTGTCTCAGCTGGACAGCCCCATATGCGTAAATGCATAATACTAGGTTTCTTTCCAGTCCATAATTCATAAGGGGTCTTAACAGTTGCCTTTGTTGGTACTCTATTAAGAAGATATACTGCTATCTTTAGTGCCTCACCCCAAAGTGAATCAGGTAAAGTAGTATGAGCAATCATACTTCTTACCATGTCCTTTAATGTTCGGTTTCGTCTTTTAGCACATACCATTCATGCTAGGAATACCTAGCATTGTGTATTGTGGGACGATTCCGCACTCTTTTTATGAATTTGGCAAATGGTCCTGGACGTTGTACACCTGATCCATCATATCTATCAGTCACAGGGGCCAGCCTTTAGGGGATAAATTTTTCTCCCAAACTGCCACCGTGCGGCGTGTTTCCCTCCCTGGAAACACCAGCCAACACCACCTCCGCACCCCCAACGTGCTGTGGTGCGCAGCGGCCCTCGGACCGCACGCTTGCAAGTATCGCACGCACCCAGTCCCGGTACCGCGCCCAGCTACCAACGTACAGTGCGTACCAGTAACCAGGTTACCAGCCCCTGTACCGAACACACACATCGATCACCAAGTCGATCAAGTGATTACCGCCCCACGTACCCAGTACCCTGCTCGGTGCCCCTAGACCACGGAATCACTGGTCTAGACCACGGTGCACAAACATGACGGATACATCACACCAATTACAGGATAAATCCCAACCTCTATTCTTACAACGTGAATACAGGATATACACAGGTAATCCCTCTAGACTACCCGCCGGTCGTGGACATGCAAACCCCACGACCGTGCCTCTCGACCCTCACTCGACAGGACTTCACCCAACCCTCGGTTCACCGCGCAGGGTTGCCGAACAACAGGTGTGTGAGCCTTGACCCTAAAGGCGGACGACGACTACCCCGGTAATCCCCCTTGGTGTTCCAGACCCTCCTCAGCCTGACTGCAGTAACCTCAAGGCGTCCCCTTACCCGACTAAGTTTCACTCCCCCACTGAGATCACTCACAAACTCAACTCTCTTTGTTGTTCTGATTTCTACACAAGGATGGCATCTCCTTATATAGACCTTCCGGACTAGTGGGCACCACGTCCCCAGCTTGCATCCTCACCGTCCAATCCACGATCAACGGTCCTCATGCTCCAAGCCTTGTCATCACTCACCCCCTGGGATTCCAGCAAATTACCGGAAAGCCTACCCCTGGGTGTGGCGCAAAAGAGTGATCGCATTCTTGGTTCGACCCAACACCGAACCCTCCTGGATGTGGTGTGGTCGCCTTATCGAACCAGCGACCCCAGTACTGAACCCTGGTCTGCCCGTTCCACAGCACCCATGCGCGTGCACGATAACCCCTGCCGCTCCTTGGCTCGATCACCCGTACACCTGCGCACCCGTGACTACCGCCCATTTGCACGATAGTGCACCGCCCCGGAGCCTGGCTCACCTGGTCATGATGCTTGGTCGCTCGCATCCCACGCATCCGGAACCCGCACTTCTACCCGCCACGCTGCTCGGTAGAATGCCCCGGCTGCGCCCGACCTTGCACGCGCCTGGAACCCGCACCACACTCGGTACCAGGTAGCGGGCCTCGCTCGGTACTCCTTACCGACCAATTGTCCGCCACAGCCTGCTATTGGTACTGCACGGTAGCTCGCCTGCACAGCAACTCGCCCGATAGACCACATACGCCAGTCAAACCTTGGACTTGCCCACATCACGGACAAATACTCGGTAGGTTGTTCAACACTCGGATAGCACCGGCCACCCGACTTGGACGCGGGAATGCTAGGGACAACCGCCAAACCCTAGCTCTCAACCGTCCCACGAGCTAAACCCCGTAACATCTACCATAGTATTCACCACCACGACCAGATCTCATAGCCTTAATAGTTTTGTCAAGTTGGTTCTCAACTTTAGCCTTATATGCCTTAAATATGTCCAATGCTTGAGACTTCTTATGAATGAGATAAAGGTAACCATAACGAGAATAATTGTCTATGAACGTAATAAAATATTGTTGACCATTCCAAGAAGCCGTAGGGAATGACCCACAAATGTCCGTATGTATTAGTTCTAAGACGCTTGAAGATTTATTGGCACCTAGTCTCCTTATATTTGTTTGTTTTCCCTTAATGTACTCAATACAGACTTGAAAATCTGATAAATTGAGAGAATCAAGAATTCCATTTGACAGAATTCATTCAATTCTGTGTTTAGAAATGTGTCCTAAACGCTTGTGCCATAATAAAGTAGAATTCTCATTGGTTAATTTTTTTTCCGTACCACTTAAAACCCACATGCAAAGTTTCATTAAAAGATGCAATAGTATCAAGTAAATACAAATTATCATAAAAAGACAAGAAACTTGTATTTGAATTTAAGAAAAGACTAAACTTATTATTTCTAAATGAACAAGAGTAACCAGATTTGTCCAATATAGAAATATAAACCAAATTCCGTCTAAAAGACGATACTATATATGTCTCTTTTAAATCCAAATAATATCCTGTCTTTAATAATAATCTAAAAATCCTTATTGCTTCAACTATAACTAATTTGTCATCACCCACATAGATGAATCTTTCAGCATCATTTGGCTTTCGGCAACTCAGGCAACCCTGCATTGACACACTTATGTGAGTAGTAGCACCCGAATCTAGCCACCAAATGTGTATGGGTACTGAAGCTAAATTAACCTCCGAACAAACAAAATTAAGAAATGGACTTTTCTTTACACGCCATGCGTGATACTTAAGCGCATTCCTTCTTCATATGTCCAGGTTTACCACAAAAGAAATAGCAAGAAGCCTGATTTTCTTTCTTTTACTATTGTTTGTGAGACCCATTATCAGTATCCTTAGCCCTTTTTCTTTCCTTATTTTTGTCTTTAAAATTGGAACTGAATTGATGTTGGCAAAAATCATATAAGCAGATTGATTAACCGGATTCATAGAACAAAACAAAATGCCCATAATAAGATTAATAATTCAATCAATATTGAATCTCATCATTAGATACCTAGCACAACATTAATATTTAGTCTTTGGACAAAAATATTAATTTGTAAATAGTACTCTAAATGCAGTAATTAAATATTGATAATAAATCCTATCAAATAATAAACCTTCCTTTGGACCAACTTATTATCCACATGGAAATTTGATAATTATCACATATTTAAAATGAGTCTCAATACAGTAATCAAATATATATAAAAAATCTTGTCAAATAATAAACCTTCCTTTGGGCAGATAATCATCTCATATTTATTACAAAAATGAGCCTTAATGTAGCAAAATAATGAAATAGAACTGAATAGTTCCAATCCATAATTTAAATATAAATTAAAACCTAATACTCAATGATTTAATATGGAGGTGGCTCTGATGCCGCTTGTTAGACTTTATTATATTTCATATCAAATCATCGAGTAAATAAACTAGATAGTAGAAGTGTACCTGAAGCCATAACAAAAACTAGAGTTTTGACCACCTTAGGTATTGGTCTTCTGAATCTAAGAAGAGTTTTCAAAACCTAAATTTTGAACAATGGGATACCAGAACGAAAACTGCTTATTGATTCAGGGACCATAACCTCTTTATTTATAGTTGTAGTTTCATAATTCATTTTCACCCATCACGAAAAGAGAAATATGAAAAGGTATCTACACATTCAATTCCACACTTTTCACATTGAATTCCACACCTTAATTTATGGCCCATAACCTTTCACTTTAGTAGATCAATTTAATTTAGGTCAACCTTATATAATAACATATAACACAATTCCTGATTCACGTATATATTTATGTCCAACATCCAACACGTCCTCCACCACCCGGACCTCACCTTCACTTCCCAATTTTTCCTGATATTTCCCAAAGTACGCCTCTTCCTCTCTCAGCCACCCTCTTCTTCTTGCCGCCACTACGATTGTGGCCAACTAGAGCCTTCCTCTCCGACCACCATCCCTAACCTATCGTCGTCCTCCTCCACCCAGATTGCACTACCCTCACTTTCTAACTTTTTTAGAAGTGCACCTGTTCTTCTACCGGTCACCCTCTTCTTTTGGCTGAGCCTTCCTCTCGAAAATAAGAAATGACGTTCATGCCTTTAAAGTACACATTACATTCCTCGTTTCCCAACGCTTGCAAAAAAAAGTGTTATCTTCTAGGTAGTACATAAAATAGAAGAAACAAAATGGCTCATTGTCTCCCTCCTTCAAATTCGCATTGCCAAAATAAAAGCTCGTTGCTTTTTCACTTTTCCGAAGGTTTTGAGATTGCCATCAGCCGTGGAAGGACTTGGTCGGACCTGAGAAGGAGTAGAATGAGGAGCCTGGCTGCGGGGCTGACCTTCTGATCCACCCGGTCATTGCTTTGTGAGTGTTTCTTTGCTTGTTTGTAGCTTTTGAGGCGAATTTGGGTTTTGGGGGGATTTGGTGCTTCCGAGTTTGGGGTAATTTGTTGAGTCCTTGATTTGTTTGTGTTGGCGTTTAGATAGTTTTTACTCGTTAGAGCTGGGAGCTGCAGCTGTATATCTCAGTTTGCTAGAATTTAGGTGTTTGTCGAATTTGGTTGGAGGGACTGTTTGTCACTCGGTTGTAGGGTTTTGGCCGCAGATCTGTGGGGTTTTTGTGAAATTGGGTCGTTAGTGTCTGTGAAGTTGTGTAAAGTTGCAATCCTTGCTGTGATTGATAGCTTTTTCATCTGAGGGATTTGGGGTGTCTACTTTCTTTTTCATCATGAAAGTGGGATTGTTTGATCCGTTTGAAACTGGGATGGAGGCATTCGTTATTTGGAGTGGTAGATCTGCTTGTGCAACTACTGCATCTTGTTGGGCCCTTTAGGCCCCCACCCAAGCTACAAAACCACTGTTGGCCCCTTCGGGCCCTCAAAAGGGACTTTAAACTACCAAAGGAAACTCGCAATAGGTGTCACGTGACTCTCTTAATCCAAAAGCTAGCTCAAGGAATAAGGTTTTCTCATTAGCCTATATACAGGTCACCAACTGTAAAACCAACGATTTGAGTCAGGGTTTTATATTCAGAACCGGTGGGTTCGACCGTTAGTTTCGAGTCGAGTCAGATTCAGAACACGTGTACTGAGCCACGCCAGTCGCGTGTATGAGCTATGAGGGTCATGTGTACCCAAGTATCTCATGATAACGTCATGAACATAGCAGAACAAAATGAGTTATCAGAATATATGAGAGTATGCCAGTTATTTTTTCTTTTTATATGAAGTGGATCGTAGAATTAGTTTTAGGCCGTTACCATGTTAGGACACGTTATGGGCAGTTTGGGTGGGTTGATAGTCCTAGAGCATATCATTATGATGTTTCAGTGATTGTTTTATTTTCTATGATTTTTCCAGATTTTTCTAGATTTTTTTAGGATTTTCTACGGACTTAGTTATTATTCTTGACTCGAGACGAAGTCGAGTCAAGTAATATTTACAAGTTTGCGACCCAACCATTTCTTCTCCTCCCCCAACACTTTCCCCTTCCAAACCCTAGCCGCCCCCAATGTTTGGTGCCGCCACCACCGGCGCCGTCGTCGCCTTGCCACCGGGCATCGCCGCATAGCCCCGCCATGGCATCGTCGTGCCGTCCCAACCAGGCCCGGCCACCGCGACGTGAGGAAGCTGTGCCTTTGCGTCGTGCTTCCGTTGCCAATCACGCCGCCGGCGACCTTCGCCACTGCGATCCAGCTGTAGCCTCAACCACCCAGCGACCTTCCCCGATAGAAGCGGAGGCCATCGCCGCCTAGGCCAACCGGATATAGCTACCCATAGCTGCCGGCTCTATTATTTCCATTTTTCAACGAGCCACCGCCTCCGCTGACCATGTTGACGCCGTAGACGCATCGAGCTCGCCAAGCCGGTTCCAATGGTACCCAATATGATCCATATCCAGCCAATAGACGCCGCCAGTGATTGTCGTCAGAAAAGCGCCGGAAGCTACTGGATTACTAGTGAAACCTGCCGGAAAACCGTTGAGACCTGCCAAAAACTGGATTTGCTAGAATTCATTGAATCTTCCACGGTGTTCTTCGAGTCGATCTCGATCGAACTTCAGATGCCAACGGGCACCAAATTCAAGCTCCGAGACTTGTGACAGAACCCTAGTCATCGCTGATTGTCAACAACGTGAGGTATAATTACCTCCGAATTTATAATTTAAACTTGATGATTGTTAGCACAACATGCTAGGGTTGGTTTATTGATGTGATTAATGCTTAATTATGGATGAAACGATGAGTTGCATGATGAGATTAAGTGTGAATGAAGAGTAAGTGATCTAATGAGAGCATGATAAGTGACTACGACGTAACTTAGAAAAACGTAATAAAATTAGTATAAATAGGATGAGTTAGAATTATTTTCACATCTATGATTATTTGGCTGTAGCTGGATACTGTTTGTATTTTGAGTGTGATGTTTATTGTGTGTGATGCATCATTTAGTTTGCGGGCGTTAGTATTTAGTTTTGATGTGTAGGTACGGAGTAGGAGCTCGCCGCCTAGGCGCGATGACACGCTTGGAGCTTCTACCAGGTCCGTTTAGGACTCGTCTCTGTTTTACGTTCTCTTCTATTGTATGTTTATTTTATTATTTGCAGGACGGGTTAAGTGGCGTTTTATTGGATCCCACTTAACTCGGGCCATTTAACCGAACAGTTTTCCAGATTAATAACCCCTCGAGGATGAGATCCCTCGAGGTTGATTTTGAAAACAAGATCCACCATAAGTTGCCTTCAGGCCTATTATATAAATCCCTACCCAGATCTATATATATGTAGTTTTCGCGTTTTCAGTGAGACGAGAGATGGAGAAACTGACTGCACATACCATGAGTGGATGTCGTGACAGTCAAAGCGGGCTCTGGATTAGTGCCAGCGGACTATTCCATTCCCGAGGGATCCTGACAACTCCGCGTTTGAGTTCCTCACACCTGGAGAACGTGAAGGTTTACGGGTACTGTTTAGTACAGCGCATGTCTGGACTTGTGGTTCAAAGGGTACTAAAGGCGACTGCCTGAGAGTACTCGGCCTTCGTGCTCAAGGCCAGGAGAAATATGGAGGTAAGGAGAGGACTTAGGATTTGAGACCAGAAAATGAAGTAAGAAAATGCCGAGAGCGGCATCAGCAGTAGCAAATCAGTAAGTTCGGGATGCTACCGGGTCTGCAGCCCAGTGACTCCTCAGTAGTGCCCTTCAGAGTGTTCACGTGGAGTATATGATGTTTTCTTTTATATGAGAGTTTGCTCTCATAGCCAGCTTGTTATAGTTATTTTATTTTCCGGACTAGTAACACTTATTACTGACGTGTTTTTATACTATATGTAGGTAATAATCATGAGTTGGAGGAACCAGCTTGGATAGAGGAGCATTGTTGTCGCTTGCACACATGTCAGTCGATAGAGTGGTTAATATTCTATTTATGATGCTATTATACTGTGAATGATGTAAAATGCTAAGACATGATAGGATATAATTAAATGCAATGAGATGATGTTATGACGTGATGAAAAGCTAATCATAATGACAAGAGGTGAAATGTGATCAGAGCGCACAGCGGAAGTGTGGTGGGTTAAAACCCAAGGTCCATAATAAGTATACAGTATATTAGATTATGTGTGATTGAAATTGTTGATATATGCATATATATTGGTATATGTTGTTTTCACAGGGTGGACCCTAATTGCACTTTTAAATGAGACTCAGTCCGTTTTAATTTAGAATTTTATATAGTTTGATTGTAATTGTATTGGTGTGTACTTTGAATTGCATGTCATTCATGTAGTATCATGTTAGGGTTTGTGTGTTCATCCATGCATTGCGAGTTGTATCTTCATCTTAAGAAGCCAAGATTGGATTCGCATGAGTTAGGTTTGGGTTAGCCGACCTAACCGGGGCCTGTAACATGCTGGTTTGGGTCACGAGCGTGAATCGGATTTGGGGTGTTACACGAACAACCTCTACGACTGACGTGGGACAAACCCAACACATTTGGGCATTTAGTGTGTATTCTTCATCATTTTTTATTTCTGTGTGAGCTGGGTTTCTAGTGTCGCCTGAGGAGGACATAAATTTGTGTTTTTTACTTGCAGCTGCAAGCGCTGATGCGCGGCTGTGCCAAAGATCTTATAAAAGACTAGTGTTCTTGTGGATTTTGCGGCCATGGATCACTCGTTTGTGACTAATCCAAGTGGAGGAGGTAATTGGGTGATTCTTTTGTTGAATTGGTCGACTTAAGTATCTGGTTTGTTATCGTATCTGAGGTACTTGTGTGCATTATATAACATTGTTTGCATATAATTTGACATTTGAGGGGAATGTTGATTGCCATAAATTGTTGTTTATGAAATCAGTGTGTGGATCGATCTGATTAAGGGCGTGTCATGCGTACTACATTGAGCTTGATCTGGGTTTAGAGTATGTTGGCAAAGAATGATGGTACTTCATCTAGCGTGTGTAATTATTTTGTTCAATGTTTGTGTTTGAATCCTGTTTAGGTGGCCCGGCGGATATGTTGTTGTACATGAAAATATGGCATGCATGTGCATGACCTTAGGTCACTGTTCCTCGTAAGAATGAGAGGGTTTATTACTTTCTACAAGGTCACATGGAGCAGGTATAATAATGCTTTAAGGAGATTTTTTTCATTGAACGATAAACCTGGAAATGGAACTAATTTGCACTCATCATAATGTATTGTGTATAGAAACACTCGTGTGAGTCAACAACGCTAATATTGTTGAATTAAATTACACTATCTCCTTCCTAATCTGATGATGTCTTGGTTTTTTCATTGTAGCTTGAAGCCTCAACACAGAAGGGGCTAGATCAGCAAATGCCTCTTTGCAACTTACCTTCTAAAATTCTTTGCAATGTTCTCAATGTGCAATTAAAGGTAAATATCTTCTTTGAGTATAACGTATTAATTGGTGGAGTTTTTATTTTTCTAAATTAAATCTTCAATTTTCAATATAGGCTAAACCTAAAACCAATGAGGTTTATGCTTAGATTATATTGGTTCCTGCACCAGATGTGTCTTACCTTGTTACTATCTTCCTCTTGGAGTAAGAATTCTATATTAGTTTTAAAATTGTGTTCGCTTCTTAGTAATATATAATCTATATTGTTTTCCCCCTTCCAGGAAAGTGAAGTTATTAGCCCAGATCCTCCACTTCCAGACCCTCAACGAGTTATAATACACTCATTTTGCAAGACTCTTATTGCATCGGATACAGGTATGCATGGTGGCTTCTCTGTTCTCAAGAGGCACGCTGAAGAGTGCTTGCCACCATTGGTGAGCATTTAACTTAAATATGGTCATTTGTGATGATCATTCCCAACAATGTGATCAATGATTATCAAAGAGGGTCACGTACTTTCTTTCATTGCAAATACACCCATGAACTTTATTCAACGGGGACGATACTAGAATATATTTATTCTTTTTACAAAATTTATTTATTTTTATTTAATTTAATATCTTATAATAGATGATATCTTGTAAATTTTTTTTAGGATAAAGGCCAGATAAAAGCTGTCAAAATATGGATGAAGGATATTAAATATAGACTTTTGAAAGTTTTTTTTTCAATTTTGGGTTTACAATTCTAAACATTTTATTTTTTTAGAAAGGTATATTATTAACTGATGCCTTAGGTATTTTGTAAAAAAAATTGAAACATGGTTGAAATTTAAAAATATTTTATATAAATATGTTAGATTATTTTTGTAAATTTTAATCTTTATAATTTTTTTTAAACGAATTATTTTTTATTTTATGAATTGAGCTGGTTCCGAACTCCTAAACGAAATAGTTTTGAGTTTTTAAACAAATTAGTTTTGAATTTTTAATTGAGCTAGTTTTGAGCTTTAAAATGAGTTTGTTTTGAATTTTTTAAAATTTAATAGTAGAAGTGTATTCGAGTTTGAGTGTAACAATATAAAAAATATTTGAGTTAATTTTAAAAATATATGTTTAACACTCATTCGATCTCGAATAGAATTTAAATGAACTTTCTGAATCCTTGGTTTGGAAGTTGGTGAAATGGGAATGTAGAAGAGCGGTTCAAGGGGTTCATGTAGAGGGCTTGTGGTAGAAATTGACCTCAGAACAAACAAAATTAAGAAATTGACCTTTCTTTAAACGCCATGCGTGATACTTAGCGCATTCCTTCTTCATATGTCCAGGTTTACCACAAAAGAAATAGCAAGAAGCCTGATTTTCTTTCTTTTACTGTTGTTTGTGAGACCCATTATCAGTATCCTTAGCCCTTTTTCTTTCCTTATTTTTGTCTTTAAAATTGGAACTGAATTGATGTTGGCAAAAATCATATAAGCAGATTGATTAACCGGATTCATAGAACAAAACAAAATGCCCATAATAAGATTAATAATTCAATCAATATTGAATCTCATCATCAGATACCTAGTACAACATTAATATTTAGTCTTTGGACAAAAATATTAATTTGTAAGTGGTACTCTAAGTACAGTAATTAAATATTGATAATAAATCCTATCAAATAATAAACCTTCCTTTGGACCGATTTATTATCCACATGGAAATTTGATAATTATCTCATATTTAAAATGAGTCTCAATACAGTAATCAAATATAGATAATAAATCTTGTCAAATAATAAACCTTCCTTTGGGCTGATAATCATCTCATATTTATTACAAAAATGAGCCTTAGTGTAGCAAAATATGAATAATAAATCCTGTCAAACAATAAACCTTCCTTTGGGCCGGTTTATCATTCACATGGACACCTGATAATTATCCATTATTTATTAAAAATGAATCTTAGTGTAGTAATCAAATATAAACAATAAATCCTGTCAAATAATAAACCTACCTTTAGGCCGATGTATTATCCACATGAACACTTAACAATCATCTCATATTTATTACCATAAATGAATATATAATTCTATTAAATAATAACATTTCTTTGGGCCGATTAATATCCACATGAATTAAATACTCATAACCATCTTAATATTTAAAAAATTAATTTCCACAAAAGAGGCTACTTTGGCAGTATATTGTAGTCCTTAATAAATTTTAAAATATTAATTATGGCTGAACAACAAAAAAGGTTATAAAAATAACTTTATGTGAGAGTTTCCAAAATTATAACCTTTTATAACTGTATTTTCCTGTACTTTCCTTAATCCTAAATCTGTAGATCTGAATGGAATAGAACTGAATAGTTCCAATCCATAATTTAAATATAAATTAAAACCTAATACTCAATGATTTAATATGGAGGTGGCTCTGATGCCGCTTGTTAGACTTTATTAGATTTCATATCAAATCATCGAGTAAATAAACTAGATAGCGGAAGCGTACCTGAAGCCATAAAAGAAACTAGAGTCTTGACCACCTTAGGTATTGGTCTTCTGAATCTAAGAAGAGTTTTCACAACCTAAATTCTGAACAATGGGATACCAGAACGAAAACTGCTTATTGATTCAGGGACCATAACCTCCTTATTTATAGCTATAGTTTGATAAATTCATTTTCACCCATCACGAAAAGAGAAATATGAAAAGGTATCTACACATTGAATTCCACACTTTTCACAATGAATTCCACACCTTAATTTATGGCCCATAACCTTTCACTTTAGTAGATCAATTTAATTTAGGTCAACCTTATATAATAACATATAACACAATTCCTGATTCACGTATATATTTATGTCCAACATCCAACACGTCCTCCTCCACCCGGACCTCACCTTCACTTCCCCAATTTTTCCTGATATTTCCCAAAGTACGCCTCTTCCTCTCTCAGCCACCCTCTTCTTCTTGCCGCCACTACCATTGTGGCCAACTAGAGCCTTCCTCTCTGACCGCCATCCCTAACCTATTGTCGTCCTCCTCCACCCAGATTGCACTACCCTCACTTTCTGAATTTTTTAGAAGTGCACCTGTTCTTCTACCGGTCACCCTCTTCTTTTGGCTGAGCCTTCCTCTCGAAAATAAGAAATGACGTTCATGGCTTTAAAGTACACATTACATTCCTCGTTTCCCAACGCTTGCAAAAAAAGTGTTATCTTCTAGGTAGTACACAAAATAGAAGAAACAAAATGGCTCATTGTCTCCCTCCTTCAAATTCGCATTGCCAAAATAAAAGCTCGTTGCTTTTTCACTTTTCCGAAGGTTTTGAGATTGCCATCAGCCGTGGAAGGACTTGGTCGGACCTGAGAAGGAGTAGAATGAGGAGCTCGGCTGCGGGGCTGACCTTCTGATCCACCCGGTCATTGCTTTGTGAGTGTTTCTTTGCTTGTTTGTAGCCTTTGAGGCGAATTTGGGTTTTGGGGGGATTTGGTGCTTCCGAGTTTGGGGTAATTTGTTGAGTCCTTGATTTGTTTGTGTTGGCGTTTAGATAGTTTTTACTCGTTAGAGCTGGGAGCTGCAGCTGTATATCTCGGTTTGCTAGAATTTAGGTGTTTGTCGAATTTGGTTGGAGGGACTGTTTGTCACTCGGTTGTACGGTTTTGGCCGCAGATCTGTGGGGTTTTTGTGAAATTGGGTCGTTAGTGTCTGTGAAGTTGTGTAAAGTTGCAATCCTTGCTGTGATTGATAGCTTTTTCATCCGAGGGATTTGGGGTGTCTACTTTCTTTTTCATCATGAAAGTGGGATTGTTTGATCCGTTTGAAACTGGGATGGAGGCATTCATTATTTGGAGTGGTAGCTCTGCTTGTGCAACTACTGCATCTTGTTGGGCCCTTTAGGCCCCCACCCAAGCTACAAAGCCACTGTTGGACCCTTCGGGCCCTCAAAAGGGACTTTAAACTACCAAAGGAAACTCGCAATAGGTGTCACGTGACTCTCTTAATCCAAAAGCTAGCTCAAGGAATAAGGCTTTCTCATTAGCCTATATACAGGTCACCAACTGTAAAACCAACGATTTGAGTCAGGGTTTTATATTCAGAACCGGTGGGTTCGACCGTTAGTTTCGAGTCGAGTCAGATTCAGAACACGTGTACTGAGCCACGCCAGTCGCGTGTATGAGCTATGAGGGTCATGTGTACCCAAGTATCTCATGATAACGTCATGAACATAGCAGAACAAAATGAGTTATCAGAATATATGAGAGTATGCCAGTTATTTTTTCTTTTTATATGAAGTGGATCGTAGAATTAGTTTTAGGCCGTTACCGTGTTAGGACGCGTTACGGGCAGTTTGGGTGGGTTGATAGTCCTAGAGCATATCATTATGATGTTTCAGTGATTGTTTTATTTTCTAGGATTTTTCCCGATTTTTCTGGATTTTTTTAGGATTTTCTACGGACTTAGTTATTATTCTTGACTCGAGACGAAGTCGAGTCAAGTAATATTTACAAGTTTGCGACCCAACCATTTCTTCTCCTCCCCCGACACTTTCCCCTTCCAAACCCTAGCCGCCCCCACTGTTTGGTGCCGCCACCGCCGGCGCCGTCGTCGCCTTGCCACCGGGCGTCGCCGCATAGCCCCGCCATGGCATCGCTGTGCCGTCCCGACCAGGCCCGGCCACCGCGACGCGAGGAAGCCACGCCTTGCGCGTGCTTCCGCCAATCGCGCCGCCGGCGACCATCGCCACCGCGATCCAGCTGTAGCCTCGACACCTCGACCACCTAGCGACCTTCCCCGATCGAAGCGGAGGCCATTGCCGCCTAGGCCGACCAGATCTAGCTACCCATCGCCGCCGGCCCTATTTTCCATTTTTCGGCGAGCCACCGCCTCCGCCGACCATGTTGACGTCGTAGACGCGTCGAGCTCGCTAAGCCGGTTCCAATAGTACCCAATATGACCCCTATCCAGCCAATAGACGCCGTCGGTGATTGTTGCCAGAAAACCGACGAAAGCTGCCGGAAAACTAGTGAAACTTGCCGGAAAAACGTTGAACCTGCCGAAAACCGGATTTGCTAGAATTCGTCGGATCTTCCACGGAGCTCATCGAGTCGATCCCGATCGAACTTCGGACGCCGACAAGCGCCGAATTCGAGCTTCGAGACTCGCGACAGAACCCTAGTCATCGCTGATTGTCGACAACGTGAGGTATAATTACCTCCGAATTTATAATTTAAACTTGATGATTGTTAGCACAGCATGCTAGGGTTGGTTTATTGATGTGATTAATGCTTAATTATGGATGAAACAATGAGTTGCATGATGAGATTAAGTGTGAATGAAGAGTAAGTGATCTAATGAGAGCATGATAAGTGACTACGACGTAACTTAGAAAAACGTAATAAAATTAGTATAAATAGGATGAGTTAGAATTATTTTCACATCTATGATTATTTGGCTGTAGCTGGATACTGTTTGTATTTTGAGTGTGATGTTTATTTTGTGTGATGCATCATTTAGTTCGCGGGCGTTAGTATTTAGTTTTGATGTGTAGGTACGGAGTAGGAGCTCACCGCCTAGGCGCGATGACACACTTGGAGCTTCTACCAGGTCCGTTTAGGACTCGTCTCTATTTTACGTTCTCTTCTATTATATGTTTATTTTATTATTTGCAGGACGGGTTAAGTGGCGTTTTATTGGATCCCACTTAACTCAGGCCTATTTAACCGAACAGTTTTCCAGATTAATAACCCCTCGGAGGATCGATTTTGAAAATAAGATCCACCACAAGTTGCCTTCAGGCCTATTATATAAATCCCTACCCAGACCTATATGTATATATATATATGTAGTTTTTCGCATTTTCATTGAGACGAGAGATGGAAAAATTGACTGCACGTACCATGAGCGGATGTCGTGACAGTCAAAGTCGGCTCTGGATTAGTGCCAACGGACTATTCCATTCTCGAGGGATCCTGCAACTCCGCGTTTGAGTTCCTCACACCTGGAGAATGTGAAGGTTTACGGGTACTGTTTAGTACAACGCATGTCTGGACTTGTAGTTTTAAGGGTACTAAAGGCGACTGCCTGAGAGTACTCGGCCTTCGTGCTCAAGGCCAGGAGAAATATGGAGGTAAGGAGAGGGCTTAGGATTTGAGACCAGAAAATGAAGTAAGAAAATGTCGAGAGCGGCATCAGAAGTAGCAGATCAGTAAGTTCGGGATGCTACCGGGTCTGTAGCCCAGTGGCTCTTCAGTATGTGCCCTTCAGAGTGTTCACGTGGAGTATATGATGTTTCTTTCATATGAGAGTTTGCTCTCATAGCCAGCTTGTTACAGTTATTTTATTTTCTGGACCAGTAACACTTGTTACTGACGTGTTTTTATACTATATATAGGTAATAATCATGAGTTGGAGGAGCCAGCTTGGATAGAGGAGCATTGTTGTCGCTTGCACACATGTCAGTCGATAGAGTGGTTAATATTCTATTTATGATGTTATTATACTGTGAATGATGTGAAATGCTAAGACATGATAGGATATGATTAATGCAATGAGATGAGGTTATGACGTGATGAAAAGCTAAGACATAATGATAAGAGGTGAAATGTGATCAGAGCGCACAGTGGAAGTGTGGTGGGTTGAAACCCAAGGTCCATAATGAGTATTGTAACACCCCGATTCGGCTCACCCGTGAACCGACCCGGAAATGTCACCGGCGACCGAACCGTTCGCTAATCTACTGGGTTCGGTTAAGCCGACCCGGATCTACCCTCGGTGTCTCAAGATGGAGATGCAAACATGGAATGCATGGATGGGATGCGTGGGTTCTAACGTAGTCCTACATGCATGGTATGATGTGCAAGCAAAACAAAACCATGCAAGGGCAAGAAAATTTTAATTAAAAATTATCGACAACAAGGGTATATAAATATTTTATCAAAATACGATAAAACATGATAATCTACCGTAGCATTCATCGTTATCTCTTTCGTTTCAATTGAACCGAGCCTAAACTCCAAACTCACTACTCATTCATATTTATCCATTCATTTCATATCAAGCAATTTATCTAAACAAACACATCAAAATTATCATTCACATAGCAATAACACACCGTCATTATACGTTACACGCGGCAGGTACATGTGTGCGCGGTTCTGTGCTGCTCCTCCGCAGTCCCGACAGCTTTCATCACTCGCATTCCTCACCTACATATATATAGAAAAACCGTCAGTAACGAGTGTTACCGGCCCGGAAAATAACTAATATCAATCTGGCACAGGAGAGCAAACTCTCCTGTTGAATGAAAACCATATACTTCCTCAAGAACTCTCATCAGGGCACATACGGGAGCCGTCGCCCTCGGGTCGACAGCGTCCCCCTATCTTTCACATTCTCATGCCTCGGCCATTTCTCTATTGCTTCTCGCGTCAAATCTCATTCCTTTCCGCCCTCTGCACCTTCCATATTACTCCTGGCCTTGAGCACGAAGGCCGAGTACTCTCAGGCAGTCGCCTTCAGTACCCTTTGAAACCACAAGTCTAGACATGCGCTGCAATGCAGTACCCGTGAACCTCCACACTTCTCCGGGTTTGAGGAACTCAAAGGTGGAGTTGTCAGGATCCCTCGGGAATGAAACGGCCCGCACACCATTCCAGAGCCCACTATCGACACACACGTGCCCGCATCGCGTAGCACGGTAGTCGGATTTCCCTCATTCAATCTCTCACAAAAACACGAAAACTATACATATATATAAGTCTAGGTTGGGATTTATACAATAGGCCCGAAGGCAACATGAGCTGGATCTGAAGTTCCAAAACAAACTCGAGGGATCTCATCCTCGAGGGTTATTAATCCGGAAAAAGAACTGTTGGCTAAATGACCCGAGTTAAGTGGGATCCGATAAAACGCCACTTAACTCGTCCTGCACATGATAAATCAAATACACAATGGAATAGCGTAAAATAGAGAACGAGTCCTAAACGGACCTGGTAGAAGTTCCAAACGGGTCCACGCGCCTAGGCGGCGAGCTCCTATACCGTACATACACAATCAAGCTAAAAACTAACGCCCGCATGATGAATCACACATCCTATAGCATGCACACACAATCAACACAATCACTCATCAATCAACACACATCAACCTATATCAATTCTAGCAAGTCTACTTAGGCTAGTTTGCATTAGATCAAGATCATTACCTAGTTACCTTAATTAGTTTCTTAGCCTCCATTTTTAACACCACTCAATCAAACAAATTTGATATTTTATCCTTAATCAAATCTACATTTATATATATTATTATAACACACAATTCACAAATCCTAGCATGAAATTCTAATAAGCAATACTTTCAAATAATTTAGTAAAAATAAATTATACCTCGCGTCGTCGAAAATCGGCGACAGTTAGGGTTTCTGTTTCATGGCTCGAAACTCGAATTCGGCACCTAGCGGCGTCCGAAGTCCGATCAGATTGGACCGGGTGCGTTCGGCGGATGATCCGGCAAATTTCCCAAGAATCCAATTTTTTCGGCGGTTCCGATGGTTTTCCGGCGAGTGTCGGCGGTTTTCCGGCAGATTTCGACGGTTTTCCGGCGATGATTCGGAACGGGGCAATCAGGGGTCTATCGGCACCAGCTCGATGAGCTTGGTCCAATGGCGGTGTCAAACAAAGCAGCCGGGGCGGCGATGGCCGTCGGCGGCGGCGTTGAAAATGGGCGGCGGCGGCAGTGTGCTCCGATCGGGGCTGCGGCCGGCCTCGACGGCGCTCGGGATGGTGGGGGAAACGTCGGCGATGGCGAGGGGGTGGTCATCGGGGTCACAGCGATGGCGGTGCGGCCTAGACGGCGGCGAATCGACTAGGGAGGCGGCACGGCTTGTGGGGCGATTCCGGCGTCGTGGCGGCGAGACGATGGTCGGGGTGAGTCATGGCGGCACGGCGACTGCACGGCGGGGCGGGGCGGCGTTGATCGGCGGCAGCGCGGCGGCGGCGGCAACACGCGGCAGTGGCGGCGGTAAGGGTTTGGGGTGAGGAAGATCGGGAGGGAGAAAAATACCCTCAATGGCAGTTTCGTAAATAAGTATTGACTCGATTCCTACTCGAGTCAAAATAATAACTAGTTCGTAATAAATTCTAAAAAAATCTAGAAAAATATGGAAAATTTCCATAAAATAAAACAAACACAACAACATCCAAATGGCATGCTCTATAACTAATAACCCACCCGAATATAATCCAACGTGTCCTAACGCGTTATTCGGCCTAAAACTATTTCTATGATCAAACATATAAAAAGAAAAAAATACTACATACTTTCATATATTCTGATAATTCATTTCTCACCATCTTCTCGACGTTATCATCATATATTCAGGTACACCTGACTCTCATCGCTCATAACTCACGGCTGGTCTCGACTCAGCACGCAGTTCATGAAACTGACTCGACTCGAACCAATGGTCGAACCAGCTGGTTCGGTAACGTAAAACCCTGACTCGAGTCACGGGTTTTACAAGTATACAGTATATTAGATTATGTGTGATTGAAATTGTTGATATATGCATATATATTGGTATATGTTGTTTTCACAGGGTGGACCCTAATTGCACTTTTAGAGGAGACTCTGTCTGTTTTAATTTAGAATTTTATATAGTTTGATTGTAATTGTATTGGTATGTACTTTGAATTGCATGTCATTCATTTAGTATCATGTTAGGGTTTGTGCGTTCATCCATGCATTGCGAGTTGTATCTTCATCTTAAAACGCCGAGATTGGATCTGCATGAGTTAAGTTCGGGTTAGCCGACCTAACCGGGGCCTGTAACATACCGGTTCAATTCACGAGCGTCAATCGGATTAGGGGTGTTACACCAACAACCTCTACGACTGATGTGAGACAAACCCAACACGTTTTTGGTATGAGATTTGGGCGTTTAGTATGTAGCCTTCATCGTTTTCAGTTTCTGTGTGAGCTGGGTTTCAGTGTCGCCTGAGGAGGAAATAAATTTGTGTTTTTTACTTGCAGCTGCAAGGGCTAATGCGCGGTTGTGCCAAAGATCTGATAAAAGACTAGTGTTCTTGTGGATTTTGCGGCCATGGCTCACTCGTTTGTGACTAATCCAAGTGGAGGAGGTAATTGGGTGATTCTTTTGTTGAATTGGTCGACTTAAGAATCTGGGTTGTTATCGTATCTGAGGTACTTGTGTGCATTATATAACATTGTTTGCATATAATTTGACATTTGAGGGGAATGTTGATTGCCATAAATTGTTGTTTATGAAATCAGTGTGTGGATCGATCTGATTAAGGGCGTGTCATGCGTACTACATTGAGCTTGATCTGGGTTTAGAGTATGTTGGCAAAGAATGATGGTACTTCATCTAGCGTGTGTAATTATTTTGTTTAATGTTTGTGTTTGAATCCTGTTTAGGTGGCCCGGCGGATATGTTGTTGTACATGAAAATATGGCATGCATGTGCATGACCTTAGGTCACTGTTCCTCGTAAGAATGAGAGGGTTTATTACTTTCTACAAGGTCACATGGAGCAGGTATAATAATGCTTTAAGGAGATTTTTTTCATTGAACGATAAACCTGGAAATGGAACTAATTTGCACTCATCATAATGTATTGTGTATAGAAACACTCGTGTGAGTCAACAACGCTAATATTGTTGAATTAAATTACACTGTCTCCTTCCTAATCTGATGATGTCTTGGTTTTTTCATTGTAGCTTGAAGCCTCAACACAGCAGGGGCTAGATCAGCAAATGCCTCTTTGCAACTTACCTTCTAAAATTCTTTGCAAGGTTCTCAATGTGCAATTAAAGGTAAATATCTTCTTTGAGTATGATGTATTAATTGGTGGAGTTTTTATTTTTCTAAATTAAATCTTCTATCTTCAATATAGGCTAAACCTAAAACCAATGAGGTTTATGCTTAGATTATATTGGTACTTGGACCAGATGTATCTTACCTTGTTACTATCTTCCCCTCGGAGTAATAGTCCTTGTGGTGGCCAAAGAATTTTGTATTAGTTTTAAAATTGTGTTCGCTTCTTAGTAATATATAATCTATATTGTTTTCCCCCTTCCATGAAAGTGAAGTTATTAGCCCAGATCCTCACTTCCAGACCCTCAATGAGTTATAGTACACTCATTTTGCAAGACTATTATTGCATCGGATACAAGTATACATGGTGGCTTCTCTGTTCTCAAGAGGCACGCTGAAGAGTGCTTGCCACCATTGGTGAGCATTTTAACTTAAATATGGTCATTTGTGATGATCATTCCCAACAATGTGATCAATGATTGTCAAAGAGGGTCACGTACTTTCTTTCATTGCAAATACACCCGTGAACTTTATTCAACGGGGACGATACTAGAATATATTTATTCTTTTTACAAAATTTATTTATTTTTATTTAATTTAATATCTTATAATAGATGATATTTGGTAAATTTTTTTTTAGGATAAAGGCCGGATAAAAACTGTCAAAATATGGATGAAGGATATTAAATATAGACTTTTGAAAGTTTTTTTTTCAATTTTGGGTTTACAATTCTAAACATTTTATTTTTTTAGAAAGGTATATTATTAAATGATGCCTTAGGTATTTTGTAAAAAAAAATTGAAACATGGTTGAAATTTAAAAAAATATTTTATATAAATATGTTAGATTATTTTTGTAAATTTTAATCTTTATAATTTTTTTTAAACGAATTATTTTTTATTTTATGAATTGAGCTGGTTCTGAACTCCTAAACGAATTAGTTTTGAGTTTTTAAACAAATTGGTTTTGAGTTTTTAATTGAGCTAGTTTTGAGTTTTCAAATGAGTTTATTTTGAATTTTTTAAAATTTAATAGTGTAAACATATTCGAGTATGAGTGTAACAATATAAAAAATATCTGAGTTGATTTTAAAAATATATGTTTAACACTCGTTCGATCTCGAATTTAAATAAATTTTAAAATATCTGAATCCTTTGGTTTGGAAGTTGGTGAAATGGGAATGTAGAGGAGGGAGGGGTTCGAGGGGTTCATGTGGAGGGCTCGTGGTGGAAAATAAAAGTGGGTTTAGAAGCCGGGTAAAGAATTACTTCATGGAGTGGTTTTGCTTAGCCTACGTAGAGGAGTTACACCCTCCACCGCTTCCATACCATTTCATCTCACCCTCACATTGGTTCTACCCACCGGCTTCTTGCTTTTTCTCTTTTGCTGCTATTTGCTGCTGGACACTGTTCTTCTTTCTTCCCTCCTTCCTTCCAGCTGGCACTAATCCATCTTTTTCCTTTTCTTAATTCGTTAGTTTATCCGTGCACATATATAGGTTAGGATTTTATATTCAACGTTTTGTTATGGCTACACCTTGAAATAATGATGTCATCATCTTCCATTAGCATCTGTTAAATGTTAGAAATGAATAGTGGTAAAGCATATATAAAAAATGTGTAGATGGAATTTAGCATGTACTTTGATTGAATTAGAATTTATTTTTCTAATGTTCATGAGTTATAATGATTAAAAAGTGTGTTTTGCCAAATTAGCATGTTCTATGCATTAAATAATTGATACAAAGCATGAGTTATACCTTACTTCGATGGGTAGTTGAATTGTGCCTGGTGCGCGGCCTCGCCGTGCCTTGGCGCAAGCCAAAGCTGCGCCACATATAATTGCGCCATGTGTGGGTTCCTTTTGGAACAACTAATCATCTGTTTAATATGGAATTAGTATATATATATATATATATATATATCTATATATATATATATTATATATATATATATATATACACACACACGTGTGCGGGTGGGTGGGTGAGGGTGTGTGCATTGTGCAATTTTGTTATAAACACATGAACTAAAAAATCATGATACTAAATGGTTGGTCTGTTTGATATGTATATAGTAAATTTATTTATTATTAAAGATTGAAGACCTTTAAAATATAATAAAGACGATACGTTTAATTAGTTAAACATAGTACTTGATGTTTCCGGGGTAGATTAGTACAAATAATTTATTTGACTATTAAAAAGTTACTACTGATTGTCAATTATTAAATATAGAGTATAGTACATCACCATGTGGTATGCATATAGATTAAGATAGATACTGAAATATATTTATGCCATGATAGAACTCCATCGTATCCACCTACTTTCATCGGCAATTTAGGTTTGTATAATGATTACAAAATTGTAATATTCAAAAAGGTCTCGGTTAGATTAGCTTCCGACAACTTATCTTATCTGCAACATGTACGAAAAAGTTGAAGAGTTAACCTAGCCCAATAAGAAATTGAAAAGGAAAATATGATAAATGAATTACCTCTTGGTCAGCCCACGGCATATATATATATATATATATATATATATATATATATATATATAGGATTTGTAGCTAGATGGGTAAGATAATTTATGAATGAAAGTTACTGTATTGTTTTATTTTTATTATACGACTTAGTGAGTCAGCATTATCACGAGATTGCGATCATATTTGGGTATCTGTATATAGAAGATTGCGAACAGGACTAGATGATGTATCATACCAAAAGTAAACTTCATCATTTTGATAATTAAACTTCTCTCACTATCTTTGGCTTATAGACATATGAGTTGGTCCTTAAGGTCTGTGTCATAAATTTTGGGTATACTATGCTTTGTATTTTAAGCTATGTTATTGTTAATGTTTAACTCGGGTAGTATCTTCACATCATATATATGTGTATTTTGGCTTGTATGATCTATTTTGTCATCCTTTATTATTCCTCGGTTGCAAAGCACATGTTATCTTTATAATCTTCTTTTTATAATCATTCAATTAGTGAGTTTATTATTTTTATTTTTCATGACAACTTGGTCCAGTTCAATACAGGTCGTTACAGTCCCACAAAATAATATTTATATGTATCAAAATAGAGTGTATAAATAGGAGATAGATAAAATTTTATCTTTTTTTACATCATTATGGACTACTTTTAGATTTTCAAAAAATGCACTAATAAATAAATATTTTGAAACAAATTTCTATTATAATTTCTTTGATAATTAAGATGAATAGGTTAAAAACATTAGATTGAGTTGAAAATTTATAATTACCTTTATTGTTTATAAATTTTTATTTATCAATGTAGGTTTTAGGTGGTGAGACTTGCAAAATTGAATAATGTATTCACCAACAAGAAAAATCATATAAAAAACTTGGTTAATTTGATTGAATTAACTTTAAATATAGAAGGTAGTGATAGAATTCTCTTTAGTAATTTAATTTAATATTATTTAATTATTTAATATATAATTATGCAACTCATTTTTATCTTAATATTAATCTTGAAACTTTTAATTGTCAAAATATCACTTTGACTAATTAAATTACTTTTTTACTTATTTTCTAATTTGTAATACTAGATTACTATAGTTTAGATAAATGGATCATGTTATATTTTGTAAGTGGGAAAGTATTTTAAATAACAGTATTTTGTAACCAACTTCGTACGTTGGTTTATATGCTATATAAAGTAGTGAACATTTAAGCCATATATTAATTGTTTTAACCTACAGCAAAATAGTTTCCATGCCCAAGCCATGGACTGTTATTATTATACATACCATTAACCACTCCATTTGAGTTACAGTTTTTATAGCGGCATGGGGTGCCCAATCATCAAGGGAACAAGTGTGTCTTTGATTGGATGGAAAGTGGGAGTTGGGCGCCCCAATAAATGTTTGGCAAGTGCAGCTCTGGATCTTTATTAGTCAGGTAGTAGACACAAGCGATGCACCACACAACTTATCACAACAATATAAAAAGTTGTAATCTTCATGAACTGCATTTTTTTTTGTTAATCTTCATGCTACGTTTACAAGCACCGACTAGCCCCCAACCAGTTCTTCCCTTTCGCCTTGAGAGAAAGACGTTGAAATGTGCCCTATCTACAGACCAGACGACCCAGATTATACCAAAGTACCCACATCTTCTGATCCTTCACAGTGGTAAAGGACAGATAAAGGACCGGGCAAGACAATTACTAGTTATTGTTGGATGATGGGGTTGACTTGAGTGTTGGATCAGAATTCAACCCAGAAAGACAATGTTGGAAAAGAATTCACAGCCTAGCTCCCAGCTGCCCAGATAGAGAAGTGGCCATCGGATGAACACAAGCTAAGAGCTGCTTGCCTTTGACATAAA
This sequence comes from Piper betle, assembly GCA_033002965.1. Lineage (NCBI taxonomy): Eukaryota > Viridiplantae > Streptophyta > Magnoliopsida > Piperales > Piperaceae > Piper > Piper betle. The sequence continues at coordinate 116,521 of JAURVB010002246.1, read as the reverse complement.
ATTTTGAAATAGAAGTGGTGAGAATGAGGAGTGCTGTGTGCCCACAATGTATGTGTGTAATGGCAGTGTCATTGCCCCTTCTTTATTACAAGCACGAGGCCTGCTGATATTTCTTCAATTGTGATGAGGGAGAGGGAGCCAATGCACTTCATTACTTCCATTTTCTTTTATTTTCTGTTTTTTTCTTTCAATCTAGTGTTTTAGGACAGACCAGGCATCATTACTTCACTTTCCAACCATTTTTCCCAGCTCAACCACCAATTGTGACCAAATCTAATTTTAAATCAAAATTGCAAAACTAGAAACAATGGCTGTCAATGATGATAACAGTGACTAGCGCCTACTCTAGTAGTTGGCAGAAACTAATGCTTTGGGTGCATAACACTAATCTATGAGTGAACTCTGAACACTGGATACACCAGTGGACAGATTGGTGGCAAATGCTCAGTACAACATTAACTTTACACATGCACACTGGATGAAGGAAGAAGCTTTGAATGCTTCCTAACAACTCCCTAGACCTAAACAGGGGGTGTCCACTATTAATACTCGCTTATGCCCTCCCTCCTCCCCTATCTTAGGCTGGTTAACACTTTGTGTGAAGATAAAGAGAAGGGTAGCACAAGATGATGAGGAGCAGAAAAACCAGAAGCTTCTCACTGCTGCTGTTGGTCTTGTTCTCTGCTTTCATAGCAGGTAACGGGCAGGACACAAAACTAGTCCCTGCCATTATCACCTTTGGAGATTCTGCTGTGGATGTGGGCAATAACAATTATCTTCACACCGTTATCAAGGCCGATTTCCCTCCCTATGGCAGGGATTTTACTAACCATGAACCTACTGGGAGATTCTGCAATGGCAAACTTGCCACTGATATCACAGGCAAATGCACTTGTTTTGGTTTTTACAGCAAGTTGGGTTTTTTTCTTTGTTACTAACTTGTAGCATGCCAATTTGCAGCTGATACTCTGGGTTTCACTTCTTACCCACCTCCATATCTGAGCCCCCAGGCGTCTGGCCAGAACCTTCTCAATGGGGTGAATTTTGCGTCAGCTTCTTCTGGCTATGATGATAAAACTGCACTAGCTTATGTAAGCCCTCTTTGAATTAATCAACAAAGTTTTACTTTTTACTTCTGTATTTTAATGCCGAACAGAGTAGTATGAATGCCATTGTAAGTGATGTTTTTTGTTGGTTCTTTTGTAGCATGCTATTCCTCTTACCCAACAGGTGGAATACTTCAAGGAGTATCAATCAAAATTAGCTCAGGTTGCTGGAAGCAGCAGGGCTGCTTCAATTATCAAAGATGCATTGTATGTAGTGAGCTTCGGCAGCAGTGACTTTGTGCAGAACTATTATGTCAACCCCATTCTTTACAAGTTCTACTCACCTGATCAGTACTCTGATATGCTTGTAGAAAATTTCAAAGGGCTCATTAGGGTATGTTGCACAACAAACAATGAACTTGTAAATCTTCTTCATTAAGTACTTGTAGAATCCATCATAATCACCATTAATCATCTATTGCTTATCTTAGCTTCTATTAGGAGAATTTGTTATCATGTATTTGTTTATCTATTAATAATTTAGGAGAAGAATGCTATGTAAAAACAGTGCTAACCTTTTATATGTAATCATTGTGCTCTTTGTAGTGAGTGGTGGTATGTAAATATGATTCTTTGTGTGTGTGATAGAATCTCCATGGACTGGGAGCTAGAAGAATTGGGGTAACATCTCTTCCACCACTTGGGTGCTTGCCGGCTACCATCACTCTGTTTGGTTATGGAAGCAACAGCTGTGTGACCAGAATCAACAGTGATGCTCAGAATTTCAACAGGAAGCTCAGTTCTGCTGCTAATGGTCTTCAAGGGCAGCTGTCTGGCCTCAAGATTGCAATTTTTAATATCTATAATCCACTCTATGACCTTGTCAGCAATCCTTCCAATCACGGTAAGTAAATCACTTCCTACTTAATCCAAGCTCTTTATCTGATTCCTTAGACACTTTATTCAGGAAAATGAGATCTAGCAAGTTATATTTTCTTAGGCTATCGGTGGGCATGAAATAAATAAAAAATATATGAAATCAAATAATTCATGGCTAAAATATTAATCTTTCACTAAAAGGTTATCCGTCTTTAGAGTTAGTACTTTGCGATGATATGTTATTCCACTAAGTGGTCTCTGTTGAAATTTCATTGCAATAAAATTTTCTTATCAAGAATACAAGAGGGGAAATTTTTTTGTGAAGAGATTGCATCTAGTATTTATATCACAAGTAACTCTTGGTAAATTATAACTAACAAAAATTCATTAATTTCATATCTTTTTTATGCCAACTAAACGAACAACCAAACCTTCTTTCATACCAACTCATATCCTTCAGTATGTATAGCAGATTCAACTCAGACGTGAGAACTCCTTCCAACCCTACCCATAATACTTAAAAATCAGAAACACATAAATATTGGTTAAAACATATAAAAAATAGTTTATAAACGTTGAGACTGATTGCCTACTTGATTCAATCAATGTACCAAAACCCAAAGTCCTGTTCTTGATGGTAATGTGAAAATATCAAGTTAGCTCATTCATCATAACGCAAATCGTTATAGGCCTATTAAATATTCTTTTCTCCTGTATTTATCGATTTTACTTTTTTAAATGCAAGTTTACTTTTCTATTCACTAGAAATAAATAGGAATTCCCTTCCTGTCTTCTCACCCAACAAGCAATGCTTTTTTTGACATAACACCCCAAGTGGTAAGAGTACTTTTAACCAAAGACCTGGTTGACCTCTTCATAGAAGGATATATGCAAGCTCCTCGAACATGCTTACACTTGGAATACATATCTACTGGTCAGCTTTCTGCATGTACCTCCTGTTCATTTGTGAATTGAATTTATATATTTGGCTCAGGATTTGCGGAAGCTCGGAAGGGTTGCTGTGGGACAGGAACAGTGGAAACATCAATCTTATGCAACCCCAAGTCACCAGGAACATGCAGCAATGCCACCAACTATGTTTTTTGGGACAGTGTTCATCCTTCTCAAGCAGCAAACCAAGTATTGGCCGACTCCCTTATTGAAGAGGGTATCGTCCTCATCGCCTAGTGACCATGCCTTTCTCTGAAAACGTATATATAGCAGACTTTCCACCTGAAATCCACAATAAGCTCATCTGTTATGTATCCCTATTTGTTTTATTATTGGGTCTCGAGTGCCAACGAGTACTGCGTACAATGTAGCCCAGCGTGAATTGTATTCCTATTCCAATATGGAAGTTGTGATGGTCATTTATTATATCATATCATGTGAGAAGAACAAACTCTCCCACTCCTTATCCTTACATTAAGACACTTATTTTCATCCCATTTTGGCCTTTGTACATTGGGGTCGATTCTATCCTCTATTCAATCTAATATTTCAATTACTATTAATTACTATTAGGAAAATTTAGGAACATAACCCTGCCCTGATCAATAATTTTGAAAAACTTGATAATTCTTATTACTGAAATTAAAATTTATTATTTAATAACAAATACTTAATTTAAGATTTTAATCAATGAAATTATTTATTGTTTGAAACAAATTTTTAATTATAATTTTATCAAAATGGAAAATCTTAAAAAATTGAAAATTTCTATTTAATTATTAAAATTTTTCTTAAATTAAAAATTTTCACTTATTAATAACATGAATATTTAGATCTTGTTGCTGGCTTCACCACACCAATTCCAAGAATTGAATTTGTCTATTAAATTAGAATTATTACATATTTTTAATATAAAATAAAAATTACTTTAATAATTACACTATACCATTGAATTCTAAAAATATATTTTTTATTAAAGTTACATTGTGGATATGCATTATTTTTATTTAAAAATAATTAACAATATTTTTAGAATTAATTTTGTATACTATTAATCCTTTTAAACAAAGAGTTTTGGACGAATATGAGAAAATGAAAAAGGATCTACAAGGCCAAAATTAACGTTGAGTTTTGGGCAAATAAAA